>CAUYQU010102979.1:0-13946 GCA_963574635.1 Cheracebus regulus | reverse complement strand
GCTGGGAATGTCCTGGTCCGTGGGCAGCAAAAATTTATCGGTAAGTGTGGCGTCCACTGGCTCTCTGCGCTTTTACTGGGAGCTGCAATCCTGAGCTGCTAGTGATCGGCCATCTTGGATCTCTCTCAAAAACCTAGTTTTAACATTTTTTTTAAATTATAGTATTTGAGGAGTCTAATATGAATCTCAATGATGGACTTTAAACCTGAAGCCATTTCTGGCAAGACTTGTCTTGAGAGGGGAGAAGGAGTTTATTTTGCATGATGAATTATTGAGATTACAGAGAAGACTGTGGTAGTTAGTTTTTAAAAATGTTTAAAATTGTTCCTCCCACTGTCCTCTGAGCTTTCTGTTTCTTTCATTAAGAGCTGAAATTAATTTCCTCACTCCTTGCATATAAGCTGGCATTCTGACTTGCTTTGACTAATTGGAAGAAGTTATTTGATTTCTGAGTCCAGACCTTAAGAGATTATGTAGCTTTCATCACTTTCATGCCCTTGGAATGTCTCCCTGAAGCCATGGTGTAGGCAAGATAGTATATTATTTATCTATTGCTACATAGCAATATTAACACGAGCTTAGCAGCATAGCATCACACATTTGTTCTATCACAGTTTTTGAGATTCAGGAGTCCAGGCCCAGCTTTGCTCAATTCTCTGATTAGAATCTTACAAGAATGAAATCAAAAGGTTGGCTGGGGCTGCAGTCTCATCTGAGGTTTGACTGGGTAAAGATGTTCTTCAAGGCTCATTCAGGTTGTTGGAGAAATTCATGCTTCAGTCTCAGAAGCTGACTGCCATTTCTTGCTATTTTTTGGCCCCTTAATATGGCTGTAGTTTCCTTTTGACAACGTATTGTTGGGTTATATTTATTTTGGTTGATTGGCTGGTTTTTGTTCAGTCTTCCAATCTGTCATTTAATTGTATTTGTACCATTAATACTTAATGTAGGTAAGTATGTATATATGTATGTAATTCTGCTTAAGTCTGTTACTTTATTTTTTGTTTTCTCACTGTTGTTCACTCTCACTGTTGTTTGTTCCTGTGTTTTATTTTTTCTTGCCTTCCTGTGGGTTACATGAACATTTTGTAGAGTTATATTTTGATTGATCTGTAGTGTTTTTGAGCAGATATTTTTGTATAGTATCTTTAGTGGTTGCTCTACGTAAAACATTATATACTTATATAACTAATTAAAATCTACTGGTGTTGACATTTTACCTGTTGAAGTGAAGTACAGAATCCCTACTGTCCATTACACTCCTTCTAAACATGTAATATAGTTATCTAAAATATTCCCTCTACATATGTTGAGAACCATCTTACTGTTAAATGTTTAGCTTTAACCCCATCAAACATAAATGAAGAAGAGAAAATCTATTTTATTTTCCATAATTTTCTTTTATCATTTAAAAAAATTTCTGTTTTATATTTTCTCCTAGTATCATCCAATTTCTGTTTAACTCCTTTTATTCTTTTAGGGTAAGTCTACTGACATCAAATTATCTTGGTTTTCATTCATCTTAAAATGTTTTGATTTCCTTTTTATTTCTGAATGATATTTTTTCTGCCTATAAAATTCTAGGTTGGTAGATTCTTTTTCAGTACTTGAATTAGGCTGTGTCATTTCCTTTCAACCTTCTTTGATTCCTCATGAGAAATGTACTGTTATTGGAATCATTTTTCCCTTAAAGGTAATGCATCAATTTTTCTGTCTGCTTTCTAAAATATTCTTTGTTTTTAAGTTTTAGATCATTAACTATGATGTGTTTTGTCATGGATTTCTTTCAGTTTATCTTATTTAAGATTCTATCAGATTCTTGAAATTGTGAGTCTCTCTCTCTCTCTGTCTCTCTCTCTCTCTCTCTCTGTGTGTGTGTGTGTGTGTGTGTGTGTGTGTGTGTGTGTGTGTTGTCAGATTTGGAAAATATTCTGCCATTATTTCTTCAAAATTTTTTAACCTCAATCTTTTTTCTTTTCCTTTTAGACACTGATTACCCCAGTGGTTAATATTTTGTTATATTATAGTACCACATATTCCTGAGGCTCTGGTTTTTTCCCCCCCAGTTTACTTTGTTGTTCATAATGGGCAATTTCTACTGTTTGGTCTCCAAGTTCACCATTTCATTCTCTGTCCTTTCCATTCTGCTATTGAACCACTTATATTTTATTTTGGTTATAACATTTTTAGTTTCAAAATTTCCATTTGATATTTTTAATATTTTCTGGGTTTTTTTGCTGAGGCTTTCTATTTTTTTATTTGTTTTTTATGTATTGATTAAAACATTTTTATGATTGCTATAAAATCCTTATCACATATTTCTAATATTTGTGTCATCTTATTGTTGATGTTTTTTTATTGTATTTTCCCAAGTGATTTTAGATTTTTTGGTTCTTAGCATAATGAATACTTTTAAATCCTGGACTGGTTATGTATTATATTCTAAGACTCTAGTGGAACTTATTTGAAATTATTTCATAACAATACCATTGTGTTTCCTTGACTGTGGCCTTGAAGTGTAATTTGAAGTCAGGTAATGTGATGCCTCAACATTTGTTCTTTTTGCTTAGTCTTTCTTTGACTATGCAGGCTGTCTTTTGATTACATACGAACTTTAGGATTGTTTTTTCTAGTTATATGAAGAACCATGGTGGTATTTTGATGGGAATTGTATTGAAATTATAGATTGCTTTTGCAGTATGGTCATTTTCACAATATTAATTCTACTCATTCATGAGCATGGGATGAGTTTCCATTTGTTTATATCACCTGTGATTTCTTTCAGCAGTTTTATAGTTTTGGTTGTAGCAGTCTTTCACCTCCTTAATTTTGTATCTTGAAATTTTGCTGAATTCATTTACCAGTTCTTGGAGCTTTCTGGATGAGTTTTTAGGGTTTTCTAGGTACATAATCGTATCATCAACAAAGAGCGACTGTTTGACTTCCCTTTTACTAATTTGAATGCCCTTTATTCTTTCTCATGTCTGATTGCTTTGGCTAGGACTTCCAGTGCTATGTTAAATAGAAGGGGTAAAAGTGGTCATCACTGTCTTGTGCCAGTTGTCAGGGGAAATGATTTCAACCTTTCCCAATTCAGTATAATGTTGGCTGTGGGCTTGTCATAGACAACTTTTATTACTTTAAGGTATGTCATTTATATGCCAATTTTGCTAAGGGTTTTAATCATAAAGAGATGATATATTTTGTCAAATTCTCTTCCTGCATCTATTGAGATGATTATGAGATTTGTAATTTTAATTCTATTTATGTGGTATATGACATTTTTTAACTTGTATGTATTAAACCATTCCCACCTCCCTTGTATGAAACCCACTTGATTATAGTGGATTATCCTTCTGATATGCTGTGGATTTTGTTGGCTAGTAAGCACTGCTATTCTATTTATTTATTATACTTTAAGTTGTTGGGTACATGTATTTTTCTGCACTGTATAGCTGTAGTACAGTGCTTATCTAAAAGTTTTCTATCTTGCTAAATTGCTCCATTGCAGGTTCTCTAACTAGAGAGAGTAGGCTTTTCTTGGGGACATTTTTGTCTGCTTCTGTTGGTATTTCTGCTTTTTTCTGGTTCTTCAATACCCAGTCTAGAGTATATGAGACAAAAAAACCCCAGTAAAATTTCCTCCATGTCATTGCTTGTGACCCAAGTTACCTGTGTAATTTGCCTTCTTCTCTCTATTTTTCCAAATATCCTCATATTTATTTTATATATAATGCCCAAGGAGTTTAGCTGTACTTAATGAGAGGAACAGAAACAAGTACTGCTGCTCTAGCTTCCCAGGAGTGCAAGTCCTCCCATTTGCTTTTTAAAAATAAGTTTTACATACATATTACATTCATATGCATCCATATAAAGTCATAAAAAACTTTCCCTTTGTTATAACTCTATATTTATATAAAACTCTATATAAATGTAAAATTATGAAAAACTCTATATTTGTATAGGTTATCACTAAAAGAATACACAAGAACATATAGCAGAAATTATTGCTGAAGAAATGTGTTACAAAATACTGTGTAATATTTAAAACATTATCACACTATAAATTTAGCCTTTCGGCTAGAACCTTCTTCCAGCAATCCACCAAAGTGATGAACACAAAGGGAAAGAGGAGGAGAAGCACTCAATATAGGTTCTCTAGGGTTTTTAGAAAACATGATGGTGTTTTTGGCCATATACATGTGAACGTGTAAAAATGTTGATGCTGCAGCCATTAAAGGAATGCATACTGTTCAAAAAGGAATGCCCCACAAATGTTACCATGGCAAAATTGGAATAGTCTACAGTGTTACCCAGCATGCTATTGGCATTGTTATAAACAAACAAGTTAAGAGCAAGAATATTGCCAAGATAATTAATGTACATATTGAGCATATGAAGCACTCCAACAGCCGAGATAACTTTTTGAAATGCAGGAAGGAAAATGATCAGAAAAAGAAGGAAGCAAAAGCGAAAGGCATGTGAGTTCAACTGAAGTGCCAGCCTACTCCACCCACAGAAGTATACTTTTTGAGAACTAGTGCAAAGCCTGAGCTGCTGGAGCCTATTTTCTATGACTCATGGAATAATAGGTATTAAAAAAATAACTAAATAAAAGATCTCTGAACTATAAACAAACAAACTGAAAAATATGTATGTTTAGATAAGACACTTTAAAAGGCCTTTACAAGGGAATATCCAAATGGGCAATAAACATGAGAAAAGATAATCACTTTATTATTTATCAAGTAAGTGCAAATTCAAATCATATTACAATTCTGCTGCATACTCACAATTGCCAAAATGAAAAAAAGAGAAAAGGAAAAAAGGTAGACATATGCAGCAACTAAAAATCCACACACTGCTGGTTGTATGGTAATTTATTCTATCATTTGGCAGTGTTTACTAGAGGAGAGCATATCCATAACCAGCCATTAAACTTCTAAGTATATGCCTAACAGAAATGCATATACATGTTCAAATGACATGTACAGGAATATAAGCAAGAGCCTCAGTAATAAAGGCAGAATATTGGCAACTACCATAGGTAAAATGTAGGAATAAATTTTCAACTATTTATCAATTAGAATACTGTAGAACAATGAAAGTGAATGAACTACAATGACAAACAACATTATGAATGTATCTCAAAACATACGGTTGAATCAATAAGATCTAATCTTTTTTTGTATAGTTCTGAGGATAAAATGTTTTTGAAAAATCTAATTTAGTATATGGCATTAAAAGTAGAATAGTGGTTACCCTTCAGGCAGCAATAAATAAAAGGGTGCATTAAAGGGACTTCTGGAGTGCTGTCAATGTTCTGCTTTTTGATCTAAGTGGTGGTTGCATAGGGGAATTTAATTTTTAAGCAGTCATCAAACCATATACATATGATTTCTCAACTTTTCTATTTCTTATACTTCAAAAAATTAAGAAATGAAAATATGCTAATAATTAAACTATGGAAATTTAAATACAGTGAACTTATTGGAACACTTCTTTTTTATATATACTCATAAACAATAAGTATTTTCTATGTTTTTAATTATTTTGCAAAAAATCAAGTGAAGATTATTTTATATTCTCTCTTTTTTTTTACAGATATTTAAGCATTTCAATTAAACATCATTGGGCAGAGGTATATGGGCAAGGAGTATGTGAGGATGCATTTCACAAAGAAAATTTCAATAAATTATAAATAATATTTTAATTTAGATCATGTTTTACAATATAATACAATTAAGTTAGAAATTAAAAGTTCCAATGAGTCAAATGTAAGAGTACACAAAAATTTATAAAACTTACACAAAACAGGCCTGTAATTCCAGCACTTTGGGAGGCTGAGGCAGGCAGATCACGAGGTCAGGAGTTGGAGGCCAGCCTGGACAACATGATGAAACACTATCTCTACTAAAAATATAAAAATTAGCTTGGTGTGGTGGCACGTGCCTGTAATCCCAGCTACTTGGGAAGCTGAGGCACGAGAATTGCTTGAACCCAGGAGGCGGAGGCTGCAGTGAGCCAAGATTGCAGCACTGTACTCCAGCCTGATGACAGAGCAAGACTGCATCTCAAACAAACAAAACAAACAAAAACAAGCAAGTTACACAAAACAAATAAACATTACATTATTAACATTTAAGAAAATTAAATCAGTGAAAAAAATGTGTACAAGAAAAAGAACATCGATAATGTCTCAGACCTAAAAATCTAGAAATCAACCTTTGGCACTCCTTTCTGTCCCACCTACATACCTAATCTAGCGACAATTTGGTTAGACCAGGGTTTCTCAACTGCAGCACTACTGAAATTTTGGGCTGGATAATTATTTGTATCAGGGGTTGTCTTGTGCTTTGTAGGATGCCTAAATCATTCCTGGCACCTATCATTTAGATGCCAGTTGTGCCCACCTCCATATCCAGTTGTGACAATCAAAAAGGTTTTCATATATTGCCAGATGTTCTCTAGGCACAAAATAAACCCATTTCAGATGACTGCATTAGACCCTACCTCTTTATTTTGAATCTTTCCCCTTCTTTTCCATTCCACTCCTAACTCCCTGCTGAAAGTATTATCTTCTCTTGTGTGTACCATTATAGTAATTTCTCTTTGTTTACAATCAAGGCTTTTTATGATTCATTCTTCCCACAGCAGTAATATTTTGTTACTTTTCAGTGGCTTCACTGGGGACTTAAAATAAATGTTAAATTTTCACCTACAGTCATGAGGCCTGAATTACTTGATATCTCTTCATCTTTCGGGACTTATGTTCTGCCTTTCCCACTCAATCTCATGACATCTGGAATTTCTTCACTTTTTCTACGTTAATGTAGCTCATTTTCATCTTTGGCTCTTTTGCCAAGTCTCTGCCTGGAATGCTCTTCTGGAGTGTTGCATCACTCATCTTTCAGTTCAATATTAAAAACATTGTCTTCTCAAATAGTCTTTCTCTGACCACAAGATCTAAATCGGTCACATTTTAAATTTCTTCAAACTCAAAGCATTTTAATTATCTGCATAGTAGTTATTATCAGATATTTTATTTACTGTGTTATTATTATTTGCTGTCCCTCAAATAAAAACAAAAAAAACAGAAACCAGGTCAGACTCATTAAGATCAGAGAGATCTGACCAATGAGAAAGGTAACTAGAAATTCAATGGATCCTGCCAATTGCAGGACCAAGGAAGAGCATGTCTAAAACATCCTGAAACCATCAGCATATGTCCCTAAGTCTTCTTTTATTGGATACATTGGATTGGGATTTAACGTACAAGGTCTAAAGCAATGCATGTGAAGCATTATTTATATAAAAGTAACTGTATTGGTCATAAAACATATCTATTTTGTACCTAATTATTACATGATATATAATATTTTCTAGCATACTTTGCTCCATAAATCCATCAATTCCAGATTTCTATTGTATGAGCAACTAGAGCAGGTCCTGAAAAAAGCATCCTGTAGATAAAGACTCCATTTCCTTCTGGTAAATACCATCAGAAGGTCTAATAACATGATGTTAAGATGACTTGACCTGAACGTTTTTCTCTTTCTGACTGCAAGTATGTCCTCATGGGAATCATGATAAGCTATAGGCCAGCTACTAACCCTTTTCTTCCTACGCCAAAGACACTCCCCATATTCCAACACAAACCTACTTTTTCAGAGCACGTACTTTCAAAGTTGTCACTTCTGTATTTCCAGTACCTAAAACTACACCTAGCTTGTGAAGTTTGTAAATAAATAAACAAATTAAAAAGTTACAAGAAAATCTAATGCTCATTGATGATGCAAGAGTAAATTTCCCTTAATTACAATGTAATATCAGAATTATACAGAAATAAAATAGCAATGAAGAGATTTTAACATGCCTCTGACAAAATTAAAAACATAAATATAAACTATCAGTATATAAGCATAAAATATAATTAATAAGACTGTCAAAGCATAAACATGCTCTCTTACCTACGGACAGAGACATGCATGTCAGACCACTTCTGTGCTGGAGCTGGCTCATAGCTTGTAAAAGCCAATTGTTACATTACTTTTGTGTCAGTTGTAAAATATAGTCATTATTACAAAAATTATATAAACATAAAATTAAATAATTTTAAAAAGGTAATAAAAATGGAAAAAACATAACTTTCTAATTAGTTTACTATGTTATACTCTTATCTACGCTTTCAAATTTATGTTTATTGTATCTTTGGGGTGGAATTACTAGATAATGGTGTGTTACTGCTAATCTCTTTCTAACTCCACATTTAATGACATTACTTTGGGAGTGTGAGATTGGCAACAGTAAGAGCATTTATGCCATAAATATTAAAAAGGCTACAAATTATGCTCTTTTTGTGATGAGAGCTAGTTGTTAAACATTTACCAGCATATCATTGTACCAAACTATATAATAATGTAAGGAGGAAAAAATAGAGCAGGTGAACAGAAAAATGGACCAAAAAATAAAATGGCAATTTAGAAAAAAAGAACTATAAATGGTTAATGAAATAGAGATTGATAAACTATCTAATTGCAATTAGCTTTTTTCTTAATAACAGAAACAGTTTTGTTGGGACAGTGATAGCACTAGCTAGATGTAATTATCAGGTTCCCTTAAAATTAGAGATGGTCTTATAATAGTTCTTGTCCATCAATGTACACATCAGCCTTTTTGCATTATTCAGGCCTTCAACTGATTGGATGAGGCTCACTTACATTGGAAAGGAAAATGTGTTTTATTCAGTATGCCGATTTAAATGGTACTGTACTGCCATCCAAAAACACACCCACAAAAATACCCAGAATAATGTTTGAACAAATATCTAGGTACTTCATGGTCAGTCCAGTTTACTTATAAAAGTACCCATTTCAATATTCCTATATATTGAGTAATCACTGTATGACAGGAACTTTTCTCAGGACTTTATGTATAGTAATTTATTGAATACTCATAACAAGCCTATGAATTCTTATTATTTTTTCTCATCTATTTTAAAGGTAAAGGTCAGGTAACTTGACCAAGAACAAAAAGCTGACTAAGGTAGTGATAGGATTTCAATCCCAGTTTTCACAAAGGTTGCATTCTTTATTACACTTCAACACGGTTTCTCCAATTGGACAATTTTGGTTACAAATAGAATTGTCAAAACCGTAATATTTACTTCTGAATACTTCCCAGAGTGAAAAAATGTGCTAACATTATGTTTAGACAACAGCTATAAATTGGAACAATATCTTGGAGGTAGACTCACCACAAATAAATTTTTGGTAAAAGAGCTAGTCCATAGCTCTATATGATTAAATACCTTCTACTACTCCTTGTAATAAGAGTAAGAATTTTAAAATAAACACCCACACATTTGACTCAGTATGCAGAGGTGACATGGCTAACTGAAAAATATGAATTCAAGGTAGCCTGATTAGTTACAGAAGGACCAGTAGAGCCAAATAAACACAAAAAACATTCTCAAGGGCCATAACTAAGCAGAGAGTTGGCACTTTGTAGAACATTTTAGAAGATCCTGAATTGAAAATCAACTGGTAAAGATTCAGTGGTTAAGATGTACTGGCAGCATTGGATACACAAAGGCTAAGAACTTCATAGTAAAGACTTTGAAACAATGAAGTCGAATTCTAGTATCTAGGATACAAAGAAATAAAGGAATGTTAGATCCTCAAAATAGAATCTGCAATAATGAAAAAGGTATAAAATGGAAACTAGCCCAGAAAATATACTCATCCCTTGAAAAGTTTGCTAGGGTTGTAGTAGTCCCTTGGTATCTGTGGGGAATTCATTTCAGGACCTCCCACAGATGTCTAAGTCCATGGATGCTCAAGTTCCTCGTATAAAATGTTTTGGTGTTTGTGTATAACCTATACACATCCTCCCATATACTTTAAATGATCTCTAGATTACTTATAATACCTAATACAATGTAAACACTTTGTAAATAGTTGTGATTTTTAGGCAATAGGAAAGAAGTTTGCGTGTGGTCGGTATAAACACAATTTTAAATATTAATCCATGGATATAGAACCCATGTATATGGAAAGTCTATGGAAGTTTTCAGTTGCTTTGTAAGAAACTTTGGGATACTGTCATCAGAAACATAGTCCATATCTCTTATAATTTTGTTTATTCATTTTAGAAGTACTAAATTAGTTATACATTATGTTACAAGTTACTCCAATATTTAGCAGCTTAAAACTGCAAATATTCATTGTCTTAGAAATCCTGAAGATCATAAGTTTGGGAGGAGCTTAGATGGCTGATATTGGCTCAAGGGCTCAAAACTGTGCAGTCAGGCTGTGAGCTGGGCCTGAATTCTCCTCTAAAGGCTTGACTAGGGCAGAATTTACTTCCAAAGTCACTTGCAAAATTTTTGGCAGACATCAGTTTTGTGTGGGCTGTTGGACTGAGGATGTCAACTCACTGTTGGCAGTTGGCTCCATGGACCTTTCTGTAGGACACCTCACAACATGGTAGCTGGCTTCACCCAGAGAAAATATTCCAAGACAAATTGAGGAAGAGTGCACCTGAGACATATATAACCTAATCTCAGAAGTAATATTACTTCTGATATATTTCTTAAGAACACTTTATTGAAATGATATATAAAATTTACAAATATTTAATGTATATATTTTGATGAGTTTGAACATGCATATACACCCATGATATTATTACCACAATCAAGGTATTAAGCATACCAATTACTTTCAGAAATTTCTTTGTGTTCTGTTGTGTTTTCTTGTGTATGTCTCTGTGTGTGTGTATATATATGTGTGTATGTGATAAGAACACTTTAATATGAGATCTATCCCCTAACATATTTTAAAGTGCACAATACTGTATTGTTAATTATTGTTGCCATGTCATACAACATATTTCTATAACTTATTTGTTTTGCATAACTGAAACTTTATGCCCATTTAGCAACAATTTCCCATTTCCTCCTCCCCCATCTGCTAAGAACCACCATTCTATTTTCTGCTTATATGAATTTGACTACGTTCGATACCTCATGTAAGTGGGATTATGCAGTGTTTGCCTTTCTGTGACTTGCTTATTTAACTTAGTGTTATATCACCTAGGTTCATTCATGTTGTCCCAAATGGTAGAATTTAATTTTTTAAGGCTGAATAATATTCCATTGCATGTATATACAGCATTTTCTTTCTTTGTCTTTCAATGGACATTTGACTTGGTTCCACATCTTGGCTATTGTGAATGATGCTGCAGTTTACATGAGGGTGCAGATATCTCCAAGATCTTGCTGTCAATCATTTCATATATATACCATCAGAAGTGGAAATTTTGGATCATAAGGTAGTTCTATTAAAAATTTTTTTTTTTTGGGAAGCTTCTATACCATTTTCTGTTACCTAAATCAGTTTACAGTACAACTAATAGTGTCTAATGAATTACAACTGCCTTACATCTTCACTAATACTTACCATTTTTATTGGAAATGAGTCACCGAATCCAGCCCACACAAAAGACAAGGGGATTATATACAGGCCTGGATATCAAGAGTAGAGATGATTGGGGCTCATCTCAGAGGCTACATTCTATGGTTTCTTCTGTGACCCCGATGATTCACATCCCTCTTACATGTGAGATATACTCTCTCACTTCCAAGACCACTCAAAGTCTCATTTTACTGTAGTATCAGCACAAACTCCAGAATCTTATTCTTTAAATGAGGTCCAGGTGTTGATAAGGCTTCTCAGGTGTAATGTCTTAAGTACAACTATTTGAACACAGTTTGTCTTGACCTGTGAAACTGAAGATATAAACTCTTTGTTCCCCTGCCACACACCAGCCATACAATGGTGGGATAGACAGAGGCTATCCACTGTAGACACTTCCATTAAAAACCCTAAAACTAGGAAGCTCAGGTGAGTCACTGGTCCATAGAATTCCTGAAATTCAATTGGATAAATGTTGAGAGTTGCCTAAATACATTGCTGATGGGATTGTAAGTCAATATAATCACTATGGAAAATGGAAATGGAAATGAAAAATAGCATGGAGATTTCCCAAAAAGAGTAAAAATAGAACTTCCATATGGTCCAGCTATTACACTCCTAGGTGTCTATCTAAAGGAAAAGAAATCAGTATATCAAAGAATACTTGCACTCACACATCTATCACAGTACTATTCACAACAGCAAAAGTACGGAATCAGCCTTAGTGTCCATCAAGGAAAAATGGATGAGAAAATGTGGTGTATATGTATACAAAATAATAGTATTTGACAACAACAATAATGAAATCATGTCATTTGCAACAAAATGGATGCAACTGGAGGTTATTATTTTAGGTGAAGTAATCCAGGCACAGAAAAAAATTTTGCATGTTTCCACTCATATTTGGGAGCTAAAAACCTTAGTCCCATGGAGATAGGGAATAGAATGATAGATACTAGAGACTGGAAAATGTGTGCAGATGTGAGGGGGAGAGGAAGAGAGGTTGGGGAATTGGTATAAACTTACAGTAATCTGGAAATAAGCTCTCATGTTCAAAAGCAAAATGAAGTGACTATAGTTAGTGACAATGTATTGTATAATTCAATGTAGCAAGAAGAATAACTTAAAATGCTACCAACACAGAATTGCTAAATACTCAAGGCAATGTATGCCCCAAATACCCTGACTTGATCATTACACATTCTATTCATATAAAAAGTACTTGTATGTACCCTATAAATATGTAAGAATATTATGTATCAGTAAAGGAAACAGGTGGTGCTGGAAAAACTTGATAACCATATACAGAAAAATGAGACTAGACTCCTACCCCTCACTACTTAAAGAGTTAACTGGAAATGTATTCAAGAGTTAAAATTCAGGCCCACAACTATGAAAGTACTAGAAGAAAATGTAGGGGAAATGCATCGTGATGTAGGTTTGGGTAAGGATTTTTTTTTAATAAGTCTTCAAAAGTACAAGTAAAAAAAGCAAAAATAGATAATGAGATTATATCAAACTAAAATGCTTATCCACAGCAAAGGAAACAATAAACAGAGTGAAAATATAATCTACATAATGGCCAAAAATATTTTCAAACTATGCGTCTGATGAGTTAATATCTACAATATGTGACAAACTGGAACAACTCAATAGCAAACAAATAAATAAATAAAACCCACAAATAATTTGATTAAAAATTGACAAAAGGTCTGAATAGACACTTTTTAAAAGAAGACATATGGAGAGATCCAAGATGGCTGATTAGCAACAGCTCAGGAATGTAGCTCCCAGTGAAAGCGCAGAGAACGAGTGGACGCCGCACTTTCCGACGAATTTTTGTTGCCCACAGACTGGGAGATTCCCGGCAGAGGAGCCACTTGGGTCACCAGCATGACTCTTTGGGCTGGCGCGGCTGTTTTGCCGGTGCCCCAGCGCGGCGCTTCCCGGTGTGGAGTATACGGGATGGACGGGCTCGGCTGGTCCCAACCCCACAAGGAAAACAGCAATTGGAAGCGCTGAAGACTGAGAGTTTTACAGCAAGCACAGCAAACCCGGGAAGATCCGGCTCTGTGGGGAACGGGCATCCACCAAAGGAAAACTAAGAAACAGAAAAACTTCATCACCAGATGGAGAGAGATCCAAGATGGCCACGTAGCAGCAGCTCAGGATTGTAGCTCCCAGTGAAAGCACAGAGAGTGAGTAGATGCCGCAATTGCAGATGAATTTTTGATGCCCACAAACTGGGAGATTCCCGGTAAAGGAGCCACACGGGTCACCAGCGCAACTCTTTTGGCCGGCGGGGCTGTTTTGCCAGCGCCCCGGCGCGGCGCTCCGGCGCGGCGCTCCTCGGTGCAGAGTATACGGGACTGGGTGCACTTTTAGTTGGGCTCCGCTGGTCCCATCCCCACAAGGAGAACAGCAATTGGAAGCACTGAGGACTGAGAGCAAGCACAGCTGAACCCAGGA
>CAUYQU010102978.1:0-26840 GCA_963574635.1 Cheracebus regulus | reverse complement strand
TTATTTCTTATTTGACCCATTAATTTTTTAAGTTTGTCCAGTGTTTGGGGCCTTCCTATGTATATAATTTTTTTTTTTTTTAAATTTTTTTCTATGTGTGTTCAAAGAAAATGCACTGCATGTTTTTTTTTTTTTTTTTTTTTTTTTTTTTGAGACGGAGTTTCTCTCTTTTATCCAGGCTGGAGTACAGTGTCATGACAGCTCACTGCAACCTCCGCCTCCCGAGTTCAAGCGGTTCTCATGTCTCAGCCGCTGAAGTAGCTGGGATTTCAGGGCACTACAACACCCAGCTAATTTTTGTATTTTTAGTAGAGATGAGATTTCACCATGTTGGCCAGGCTGGTCTTCAACTCCTGACTTCAGGTGATCCACCTACCTTAACCTCCCAAAGTGTTGGGGTTACAGGCATGAGCCACCACACCTGACCCCTGTATGATTTTTAAACTTTACATTTATTCAAACTTGTTCTGTGGTCTGGCAGATGATCTGTCTTGGTGACTACACCATGCACACTTAAAGAGCATGTGTATTCTGCAGCAGCTGAGTGGAGTGTGCCACAGATACCAAGTAGGACAAGATGGTTTTTGGTGTTTTCACGTCACCTTTACTGACCTTTTTATCTCATTCCTTCAGTTGGTTTGTGAAGGCTATGAAAATCTCCAACTACGGGCTGGGCACAGTGGCTCACACCTGTAATCCCAGCATTTTGGAAGGCCGAGGCAGGTGGATCTCTTGAGGTCAAGAGTTCAAGACTAGCCTGGCCAACTTGGCAAAATCACATCTCTACTAAAAATAGAAAAATTAGCCAGGCATGGTGGCGGTTGCCTGTAATCCCAGTTACTCGGGAGGCCGAGGCACGAGAATCACTTGAACCCAGGAGGCGGAAGTTGCAGTGAGCCAAGATAACAGCATTCCACTCCAGCCTGGGCAACAGAGTGAGACTCCATCTCAAAAAATAATAAAAAACTAAATAAATAAAAATAAAAGTACAAAAATTAGCCAGGCGTGGTGGCGGTAGTTGCCTATAATCCCAGCTACTCAGGAGGTTGAGGCAGAAGAATCTCTTGAACCCATGAGGGGTATGTTGCAGTGAGCCAAGATTACACCACTGCACTCCAGCCTGGGTGACAGCAAGACTCCATCAAAAAAAAAAAATCTCCAACTATGATTGTGAAACTGTTTGCTCCTCCCTTTATCTCTGTCCATTTTTGCTTAGTGTCTTTGAAGCTGTTATTAGGTTCTTTTAGCCATTTATGATTGCCATATTTTCCTGATGAGTTTCCCCTTTTATTATAAAATGTCTCTCTTGATTTTGTTTTGAAGTCTATTGTTCGGCATTGAAAGAGCTGCTACAGGCAGAGCGCGGTGGCTCACGCCTGTAATTCCAGAACTTTAGGAGGCCGAGGCAGGTAGATCACGAGAACAGGAGTTCAAGACCAGCCTGGCCAAGATGGTGAAATCCTGTCTACCAAAAATACAAAAAATGAGTGGGGCGTGGTGGTGCACACCTATAATCCCAGCTACTCGGGAGGGTGAGGCAGAGAATTGCTTGAACCGAGAGCCGGAGGTTGCAGTGAGCAGAGATCGGGTCACTGCAGTTACAGCCTTCTCAGGCCTATTGTTTTCATGGTGTGTATATTTTTCCATCTATTTCCTGTCTTATTTCATCCTACATTTAAATTATGTCTTTTGTAGACAGTATATAATTGGGGCTTCGATTTTTATCCATTTTGACAATATCTGCCTTTTAATTAGAATGTCTATTAGCATTTTTTAAATGATATTTTAAGCACTTACACATGCACTTTTTTTATTTTTGAGACAGTCTTGCTCTGTTGCCCAGGTAGAGTGTAGTAGTGCAGTTATAGCTCACTGCAGCCTTGACGTCCTAGGTCCAAGCAGTCCTCCCACCTCAGCCTCCCGAGTAGCCAGGACTACGGGCATGCACAACTGTACCCAGCTTCACACGCACTTTTGAAAGTTTTTTAGGGTAGAAGTTCTGCTTTCTTAGTTCACCTTGATAGAATTTTAATCTTAACAAAAAAAAATGAACAATAGTTGTCTTTACCATATGATTACAGTAAAAATGACACTTTGTGGCCGGGCATGGTGGCTCATGCCTGTAATCCCAGCACTTTGGGAAGCCGAGGCAGGCGGATCACAAAGTCAGGAGATCGAGACCATCCTGACCAACATGGTAAAACCCAGTCTTTACTAAAAATAGAAAAAATTAGCCAGGCGTGGTGGTGCATACCTGTAGTCCCAGCTACTCAGGAGGGTGAGGCAGGGGAATTGCTTGAAAACAGAAAACGAAGTTGCAGTAAGCCAGGACCATGCCATTGCACTCCAGCCTGGCGACAGCAACGAGACTCCGTCTCAAAAAAAAATTACGCTTTGTAAAACATACATGTGAAACACATAGATTTATACTGGCAGCTGTATTGTTCAAGTACTATCAGCTGATACACTTTTTTTTTGTTTGAGACAGAGTTTCACTCTTACTCCCCAGGCTGGAGTACAGTGGTGCAATCTCGGTTCACTGCAATCTCCACCTCCCAGGTTCAAGCAATTCTGCCTCAGCCTTCTTAGTAGCTGGGATCAGGCACTCGCCACCATGCCCAGCTAATTTTTTGTATTTTTAGTAGAGACGGGGTTTCACCATGTTGGCCAGGCTGGTCTCGAATGCCTGACCTCAGGTTATCCACCTACCTCGGCTTCCCTAAGTGCTAGGATTTGCAGGCATAAGCCACTGTACCCAGCCAGTACACCTGGCTTTTCATAGTGTAATTCTCTGTTGCTGAATTCCTTGTTGTGTTTTGTTTTGTTTTGAGGCAGAGTCTCACTCTGTTGCCCAGGCTGGAGTGCAGTGGCATGATCTCAGCTCACTGCAGTCTCCACCTCCTAGGTTCAGGCAATTCTCCTGCCTCAGCCTCCCAAGTAGCTGGGACCACAGGCGTGCACGACTATACCCAGCTAATTTTGTTATTTTTAGTAGAGACAGGGTTTCGCCATTTTGGCCAGGCTGGACACGAACTCCTAGCCTCAAGTGATCCACCTGCCTTGGCCTCCCAAAGTGCTAGGATTACAGGTGTGAGCCACTGCACACAGCCTGTTCCTAAATACTGTCTGTCTCGTCCTTGTCTGTTTCAACATTTCAAAGTACTTATTTCATTACTCTTTCGGATTATGGTATAATTTCAAGTCCCTCCTGTTCATCCTACCTGTGGATTCTCTCTGGACAGTAGAATTCCTCATGTATTTTATGAACCTTTATTGATGAAAGCTTATCTCTGACTATAGTTACTTCCCAAGGGTTCCACGTGGCTTGGGCTGGGAAAGCTTCTCTTCAAAGTGGCTTCCAAGTTGCCTCCACCCTGACTGCAAGATTCGTTGGTCTGGAAGCGGAGTTTTTAGGTTAATTTTTCAGTGCAGCTCAGTGCTTTCAGGCCATTTGGATGGTATGAACTTAGGCTCTATACTGTTAGAGGAGTTAAGTGGTCACGTTCCTAAGGCTAACTGGTGCATTGACCTTTAGTAGTTGTGTTGATATCTGGTTTAATTTGGCGCTACCATTTTATCATTTAATTTCTGTTTGTTGCCTTTGTCTTTTGTTTGTTCCTTCTTGCTTGTCTCCTTTTTAGAATTCCAGTTTCATTTATCTATCGGGTTTTTGAGACGGAGTCTTGCTCCTTCACACAGGCTGGAGTGAAGTGGCATGATCTTGACTCACTGCAGCCTCTGCCTCCCAGGTTCAAGTAATTCTCCTGCCTCAGCCTCCGGAGTAGCTAGGATTACAGGCACTTGCCACCACGCCTGGCTAGTATTTATATTTTTAGTAGAGACAGGGTTTCACCATATTGGCCAGACTGGTCTTGAACTCCTGACCTCGTAATCTGCCTGCCTTAGCCTCCCAAAATGCTGGGATTACAGGCATGAGCCACCATGCCTGGCCTTCTATTGGCTTTTTGACTTTGCCTCTTTGCATTGTTTTTTTAGTGGTTACTCGACAGATTGCAATACACATGCTTAACGTAGAGTTAATCTTGCCAGGCACAGTGGCTCACACCTGTAATCCTAGCACTTTGGGAAGCCAGGTAGGATTGCTTGAGCCTAGGAGTTTGAGATCAACCTGGGCAACCCTATCTGTACAAAAAAAAAATACAAAAATCAGTTTGGTATGGTGGCAAGCACCCTATTCCTAGCTACTTAGGAGGCTGAGGCAGGAGGATTGCTTGAGCCCAGGAGTTCAAGGCTGCAATGAGCCATAATCCTACTGCTACACTCCAGCCTGGGCAATACAGCAAGACCCTGTCTCAAGAAGAAAAAAAAAAAAAAAGAGTTAATCTTATACCATTTCTCGTTAAATGTAAGAACTTTGCAACCACATAGAAGCATTTATCTCCCCTCCCTCATCCTTTAAGGCAGGTTTTCTCAACCTCAGCACTGCTTCCATTCTGTGTGTGGGGATATCACGAGCACTGCAGGAATTTGGGCAGCCTCCTGGGCCCCCACCCACCAGACGCCAGTGACGTAGCTCCTTCTAGGGTGACAGAACATTTCTTCAGGCATGACCAGATGTCCGTTGGGGGCAGAAGCACCACAGGTGTGAGAACCCCCACTCTGAGGTACAGATCTCCTGGGTGTTTCATTTGCCTTTGTTTTAAACCCACCAGGCAACATTGTGATTGTTTACTTTAAGCAGTCAGATGTATTTTAAAGAAATTAAGTAAAAAGGCCGGGTGCAGTGGCTTACGCCTGTAATCCTAGCACTTTGGGAGGCAAAGCGGTTGGATTGCTTGAGGTCATGGCACATGCCTATAGTCGCAGCTACTCAGGAGGCTGAGGCACAAGAATCTCTTGAACTTGGGAGGCGGAGGTTGCAATGAGCCAAGATTGCACCACTACACTCCAGCCTGGTGGACAGAGCTAGATTCCATCTCAAAAGAAATTAAGAGAAAAAATAATTTTACTTTTGTTGAGATTTACTGTTCCTAGTGGTCTCTATCCCTCCCTAAAGAAGAATTTCTCTCTGGTCTTACTTCCTTTCCACTGGAAAAACTTTCTTTGGAATTTCCTATGATCTAGGTCTGCCCAGTGACAGTTTCTTTTACCTGAACATGTCTTTATTCATGTTCACAGTTGTGTCAACTGTGAGCTGCCAGTTACATCTGAGCTGCAGGGACCTCAGGTATGGTGGCTCTCACAGGACTACTTAATTTAAAAAAAAAAAACCCACAGCTAGTTATGTAGGAGGGACCTGTGTGTCCAACCATATTGCTTGTGGAGCAATGGCTTTTTAGTTCTTTTCAGGCTTTTTCCTATTCCATTAGTATCTCTGGGGCAGGTGCTGATTGCCAGACACTGTTCTGGACTCTGAGGACATGTTGCTGTGCCGCTCCCTCTGTCCCTCCCAGGGGCACTTACATTTAACTGGAAGGAGGTACAGAATTAGCACATAAGCAGTTAAAAAGGTAAGAATTTCAGAGTATAAGAAATACATGTAAAAGACAGAGATGACTGGGTGAAGTGATGTGTGCAGCTGCTACTTCAATTGGAGTGGTCGGCAAAGGCCTTTGAGCTGACTAAGAAGGAACCAGTGATAATTGAGTGAGGGAAAAGCATTCCATGCAGAAGGAAGAGTAAGGACAACGGCCCAGAGGATAACATGGAAAGGCTTTGGAGGGTCATCTGCATGAAGGGACGTTATTAAATTACTAATAATGCTGAATGCTTTTTGTTGTTTGTTTTTTGAGATGGAGTCTCACTGTGTTGCCCAGGCTGGAGTGTGATGGCATCATCTCAGCTCACTGCAGCCTCCGCCTGCTGGGTTCAAGCAGTTCTCCTGCCTCAGCTTCCCGAATAACTGGGATTACAGGCACATGACACCACACCCAACTAATTTTTGTATTTTTAATAGAGATGGGGTTTCACCATGTTGGCCTGGCTGGTCTCAAACTCCTGACCTCAGGTCATCCGCCCACCTCAGCCTCTGGGATTATAGGCGTCAACCGCTGCACCTGACCAGTGCTGAATGCTTTATATCTCATGGTATGCTTCATTCCCACAAGAACCAGCGGGTACTGTTCCCTCTCCCCGAGCAAGAAGCCCAGTGGCCGAGGCCCAGAGAAACGGAGGTGCTTCATGCAAGGTCAAAACCAGATTCGTACCCAGACAGCCTGGGCTCCAGCACTGCCTGCTAGCCACATCCAACACTGCCTCCAGGAATCAGGTCTAGGTCTTATAGGCTGCTCTGGGGCCAGAGATTGAACCATCTCTTTTTTTTTTTTTTCAGGTATACAAAAGAGCCAAGGCGCTGGACCAGTCTGACAACGATATGTCCGCCGTGTACCGAGCCTACATACACTAAGCCGTCGACACCCCACTCCCAGCCCTCCAGTTCCCCCTGACCCCCTCTTCCTCACATGGGGTTGGGGGCCTGGGACTTCATTCTGGACCAGCCCGCCTGTCTCCATTTCCTTTTATACAGACTTTGAGACTTGCCATCAGCACAGCACACAGCAGCACCCTTCCCCTGAGGCCAGTGGGGAGGGGACGAGTGTCAGCAGGATTGGCTTGTGGGAAAGCTCTTGAGCTGGGCACTGGCCCCCAGACAAGGTGTTCACACACACACACGCACACACACATACACACACAGGCTCTCGCCCCAGGATAGAAGCTGCCCAGAAACTGCTGCCTGGCTTTTCTTCCAAGCTTGTCTTATCTCAAACCCCTTCCAGTCAACGAACTAGAATCAACAAGATATGGAAGCCTTCCCATAGCTTCCCCCAGAGCGAAGAGGCTGAAGGTGTGTCCACGGCCCCCACTGGATCCCCTGGAGGAAGAGGCCTTGGGCCCAGATGAGCCAGCACAGACTCCAGATGGAGGGTCCCATGAGGCCCCCCAACCTCAGGTGATGATCTGAGAAAGATGTTCACGTCTAAGCGTCCAGTGTGCCCCCAGCGCTCCATAGACGCCTTTGTGAACTGGAAAGAGACTGGCAGAGTCCCAAGAAGACGGGGCCCTGGCTTTCCAGGGAGTGCAGCAAGCAGCCAGCCTGCAGGTGAGCACGGAGGTCCGGCCCTCACCGCCTCGAAGCAACACCCCAAACGCCATTGCCACAGAGGGCGTTTGCTCCTCCCTGGGCTGTTCTAGTATTTGGATTTGCATTCCAGCCCTTGGGAGGGGGTCCTCAGGGCCACTAGTGAGCCAAGAGGAATGGGGGTTGGGGGCACTCCTTCCTGTTTCCGTTAGGCCACAGACTTCACCTGGCTCTGAAGAGCCGCTCTGACCTCGGTCCCCTCCCAGTAGTCCCCCCTTCTCCAGCCTGCCCTGCCAAATCCCCTGCATGCCCACTGCTCTCCATCCTCCCTCCTCCCCATCCTCCTCCCGTGGAGACAGTATTTCTTTCTGTCTGTCTGTCCCTTCTTTGGCCCAGACCCAGCCTGACCAACGATGAGCATTTCTTAGGCTCAGCTCTTGATACGGAAACAAGTGTCTTCACTCCAGCCAGCGTCATGGTCTTCGGTGCTTCCCGGGCCCGGGGTCTGTCGGGAGGGAAGAGAACTGGGCCTGACCTACCTGAACTGACTGACCCTCTGAGGTGGGTCTGGGACTTCCTCAAGGCCCTACATTTCTCCTTGGATAGGGGACCAGAGGGGGCTTGGGATGTTGCAAAAAAACAAGGAGAAGTCACCCAAAGGATGTCAGTTTTTTGTCCCTCTGCATGGGTTGGATTTTCTAAAATCATAATTTGCAGAAGGAAGGCCAGCATTTATGGTGGAATACGCAATTATATATAAGGCGGCCACACTGGGGCAGCGTCCCTCCCCCCTCACGGATTTGGCCCCTTTTCACGGATTAAAACCTGGGTTAGAGGATTGCAGAAGAGGAGTGAGGAGGGCAGGGAAGATGCCTGTTGGGTTTTTAGCACAGTTCACTTCACTGGGATTTTGAAGCATTTCTGTCTGAACACAAAGCCTGTTCTAGTCCTGGCGGGACACACTGGGGGTGGGGGTGGGGGTGGGGGAAGAGGCGGTAATGAAACCGGTTAGTCAATGTTGTCTTAATATTGTTGACAATTCTGTAAAGTTCCTTTTTATGAATATTTCTGTTTAAGCTATTTCACCTTTGTTTTGAAATCCTTCCCTTTTAAGGAGAAAATGTGACACTTGTGAAAAAGCTTGTAAGAAAGCCCCTCCCTTTTTTCTTTAAACCTTTAAATGACAAATCTAGGTAATTAAGGTTGTGAATTTTTATTTTTGCTTTGTTTTTAATGAACATTTGTCTTTCAGAATAGGATTGTGTGATAATGTTTAAATGGCAAAAACAAAACATGATTTTGTGCAATTAACAAAGCTACTGCAAGAAAAATAAAACATTTCTTGGTAACACAGCTGTGCTGCAGGGTTCCTGCATTCCTCGCCCTCGGCGAGATGGGCGGGAGGGGAGGGCCCGCAGGCCGCTCGGAAGGCAGCAGTGGGACAAGGGTGGGCTTTCGGGACCTCAGCCTCCGAGGGAGACCGACCTGCGAGTGGCGGCGAGGTCCGCAGCGGGACGGGAACAGCGACCAACTGAGCCAAGCGGGCCAATAGGGAGGCTGAGCCGGGACAGACTGTCCTGCAGGCCAATCAGTGAGCGCGGGTGGGGACTCACTCCCCCACCCCCACATCAGGTGGGGACCGGAGCCAGCGGCCCCAGCGCTCCGCCCCTGAGCGGTCGTCCCCACGGCGCCCCAGGCTGGTGCCGGCAGCGTCCCTAGGCCGGCCGGAGCGTGCCAGACTCGCCCAGCAGCCAACCTCGTTCCTGAGCGCCGGCAGGTCTCGTGAGCCGAGGCGGCCGGTAGGCGCCGGCCAATTGCGGGCACGGAGCCGGTCCGGGGGCGGGGCCGGCGCCCGCTCAGCCAATCGGGGGCGGAGGCGGAGCCGGACGCTGGGGGCGGACGCGAGGACCGTAGAACGCTAGCAGCGGCTGGTGGAGACGGCGCTTGGTGGCGGCCTCCGGCCATGGCCACCGTAATGGCAGCGACGGCGGCGGAGCGGGCGGTGCTGGTGAGGCGCGCGGACTGGCGGGGGGGCTGGCAGGGCGGCGGGGCTGGGCGTGACCGCCGTGGCTGTCCCGCAGGAGGAGGAGTTCCGCTGGCTGCTGCACGACGAGGTGCACGCGGTGCTGAGGCAGCTGCAGGACATCCTCAAGGTAACGGCCCGCGTCCGGCCCCGCGGGCGTGGCGACCCTGGCTCCTCGAGGCGCCCCGAGGCTGAGTCCTGAGCGCCTACTGCGTGCGGCCGCCGCCGCTTTTCGGCAAGCCCCAGCCTCCGGGAGCTCCAGCCGACCTCGTTACACAAGCACCTCTGTGCGGGCAGGGGCGAGTCCTAGCGGGGGATGAGCAAGCGCCGCCTTGAGAGCAGCCGCATCCAATCTGGGAGCCGAAGAATTCTGCTTCTGCCCGGCAGTGGGGCCTCAGCCAAGTTACTCAACCTCTCTGGGTCTCCCTTTTCTCATTTGCAAAAATAGAGATAACAGTACCCGCTTCGCGGGGCTGTGGTGTAGATAAATGAGCCAGGCAGCTCACAGAAGTGACCGGCGCAGTGCTTGCTGAGGCCCAGGACCCTGGGTCACCATGACTACTGCCTTGTTCTTGACTCTGTGCCTCTCCCCCTCAGCCAAGCTGGGAGGCTGCCCTTGTGTGTCCTGTAGTCCCCGAGTGGGCACACAGAAGGTGTTCAGGGAATGTGGGATAAGCAGAGATCGGGCTCATGATTAGGTGCCCTGGAGGCTTGGGCAGGGTCTTCCCACCCCAGCTGAACCCAGGTGAGACCAGGCCACCTTGTTCCTTATCCCCCTGACTTGGAGGATAA
The DNA here is from genome assembly GCA_963574635.1 of Cheracebus regulus. Classification (NCBI taxonomy): domain Eukaryota; kingdom Metazoa; phylum Chordata; class Mammalia; order Primates; family Pitheciidae; genus Cheracebus; species Cheracebus regulus. The sequence goes on along the minus strand of CAUYQU010102978.1, from coordinate 16,986 downwards.
GGAAGTGGAAGAAGCACTGGGCCGGGCCTGGGTGAGCACTACCAGCTCCCCTCTTCCCTTCTGTCCTGCAGGAGGCCTCTCTGCGCTTCACTCTGCCAGGCTCAGGCACTGAGGGGCCCGCCAAGCAAGAGAACTTCATCCTAGGCAGCTGTGGGTGAGCCTGGGCTGGGCAGAAACCAGGGAAATGGTCTCCTTGGGCTGGGAGACTCCTTGGGTACCTTGGGTGTAGGAGACGTGGCCACAGCCCTGTCCTGCAGACCAGTTGGGTGTGCTGTGGGACGGGAGGGGGCAGCCAGCCGGGAAGGAGGGCTGGGTGGTGGGGGTGTGGACACAGGCACCGCTCTGACACCACATGTTACAGCACAGACCAGGTGAAAGGCGTGCTGACTCTGCAGGGGGATGCCCTCAGCCAGGCGGTGAGTCCCCCAGCCCTTTCACCTCCCATCCTGTCAGTGGGGAAGAGCATGGGGCTCCCACTTTCCCTCTGTGCAAGCTCTGGGACTCTGGGGGGGGACCCCTGGTCCCTCTGGCCTCAGTGTTCTCCTTTGGAAAATGACAGCAACCCCCACACCTCCTCCCGGGACCAGTGTGCACATTCAGGAAGAGGTTCTGGGGGGAGTTCTTCACACACAGCCTGGTCTGGCATCTGGACATTGGCAGATTAGGCTGGCCACACCTCACAGTTGAATCAGCCAACGTCTGAGCTCCGGTCTGCACCCAACCCTGTGCCATGCACCAAGGCGCAAGGCGGGGGCCCCTCCTAGGCTCCATCTGTTGGCTTTGTAGACACTAGATGCACTCCATTCACACCAGGCCTGACAGAGGCTGCCTTCCGCTTTCCCCTTTCCCCTTCCCCTATCTCCACCTCTTTCCATTTCACTTTTTTTTTTTTTTTGAGATGGAGTTTCACTCTTGTTGCCCAGGCTGGAGTGCAATGGCACGATCTCGGCTCACTGCAACCTCCTACACCTCCCCAGTTCAAGCGATTCTCTTGCCTCAACCTCCCAAGTAGGTGGGATTATAGGCATGCTCTACCACGCTTGGCTAATTTTGTATTTTTCATAGAGACAGAGTTTCTCCAGGTTGGTCAGGCTGATCTTTGAACTCCCAACCTCAGATGATCTGCCCACCTTGGCCTCCCAAAGTCCTGGGATTACAGGCGTGAGCCACCGTGCCCTGCTCCATTTCACTTCTTTGTGGCTCCTCTTGGGCCTGGTTTCCTGTTTCCTGATCTCCCTGTTCACCTGCCAAATGGCCAAGGCATCTGGAGACCCTCTTCCCTACAGAGCAGCTGAGGCCTGAGCTGCCACACGCACCGTTTCTGCCCCAGACTCAAGGGCTCAGAGTGGCTGTGTCAGGAGGTATCCCCCTGCCCGGCTCATCCCACTCTTGCCTGTCAGGACGTGAACCTTAAGATGCCCCGGAACAACCAGCTGCTGCACTTCGCCTTCCGGGAGGACAAGCAGTGGAAGCTGCAGCAGGTGACCCCGCCCCTCCCTGGCCAGTGCTCAGCCACAAGGACAGGCAGCAGCAGGCCTGCCTCAGGGCCTCCCTAGAGAGGGACGGGCCCTGGGGATCTGCAGCCACAGCAAGCCTGGGAGGGTGTTTCCTAGCAAAAGCCGGGGGCAGGCGTTGCCTGAAGCACTGGAGCGTGGGCCATGTGGGAAGGTGGAGAACTTGGCCTGAGGGCCACATCGGGACTATGAGTCCCCACAGCAGCTGGTGGGATGGGATGATTCAGAAGCCCTCTGAAAAGTCACTCCCTTGCCCAGAGCCTCCAGGGACTTGCCATGGCTCTGGGGACAAGGTCCGTGCTCCCTGGCAGCTCCTGTGCCATTGGGCCCTGTCTCTTTCCCCTGCCCCCTCCGCCCGACTGTTTCCATTTCAGGACCCTTGTCCCTGCCCATGTCATCCTATTTGCTTCCTTCTGCAACTCGCACAAATTCTTGTCTTGGGCACTACTGTCTGTCTATCTCTTAGAAAGTGAGCCACACGGCAGAGCCTGGGCCTGCCCCAGGTGATGCCAAGTACCCATCCCCTGGCACAGACATGGCCCTCTGGGGCGCTGAGATGACAGTGTAGAGAGTGCAATGACCTGGGGCAGATAGGCAGCACCCACCCTCCCTGCCTGACCACATGGAAGCTGGAGTGACCCCACTGAATGACCCGTGCTTCCAGATCCAGGATGCGAGGAACCATGTGAGCCAAGCCATTTACCTGCTCACCAGCCGGGATGAGAGCTACCAGTTCAAGACAGGCGCTGAGGTCCTCAAGGTGAGCTGCCCCCAGATCTGACTCCTGGAGAGCGCTGGCCCCCTGGGCCTAGTCCCGTGTCCTTGATCCGGATTTAGACCCGGGTTCCAATCCCAGGATCTCCACTTCAAGCTGTGCAACCTCTAGGCACTTATCTGCCTACTCTGTGTCTCTATTTTCTCCCTATGGGGTGGGGATCCAGCTGGAGTGACTGTGATAATTCAGGTCATTAGGCCTCCAGTGAGCACTCGGCACACCATGCTGCCACCAGCAGCAGTGAAAGCCTTCACATTAACCACGTGGCACGCGTGAAGAGCTGACCCAGGCGCCTGGCCTCGTCTTTGAGCTCTGCCCCTGACATGTGTTCTCTGGTGGCTCACCTGCCCTCTCTGGACCTCTGGTTCGTCATACTTGGAACCAGACAGACTGAGGTCCGTTCAAGAACTGTGACCACCCTGGGGTGGTGCAGCCCCTATGCCTCCAGTCAGCTCTTGTGTGTTTCCTGAGGGCCACATCGCCCCCAGTACCCATGGCCACGGCAGATGGCATGGAAGCTGGGGCTCTCAGGAGTCTGCCCAGGCTCTGCTCCATGGCAGAGGGAAGGGATGGGCTCCATGTGATCCCACCACCCACCAGCTGTGACCCTGCCTTGCCCCCCTGAAAACCTCAACCCAGCCATCTCATTGCCTCCTCCAGGAAACCCTCTCTGGCCTTTCACAGCCAACTTTTGTTGCCTGTACCCCTTTCTGCAAAGCCTGTGCCCCTGGGACTGACCTCCCAGGACCTTCCGTTCCCCACTGATCCAGCGTCCGGGACCCCCATGCAGTGAATCAGCCCCATCATGATGACATCAGTACAGACGTTCTGCCCTCCCCCATGCCCAGCTGGAGCCCAACTACCCATCTTTAATAGGCCCCTGCTGCTGGGGTTCCGGCCCTGGGAACCGTGGCCACTGGGCGGGAGTAGGAGCTACCTTATCTGCTGCTCCCTGATGCCTGGCGCACGGGAGGAAGCAGCCAACCCTGCGCCTCCCCACAGCTGATGGACGCGGTGATGCTGCAGCTGACCAGAGCCCGAAACCGGCTCACCACCCCTGCCACCCTCACTCTGCCCGAGATCGCGGCCAGTGGCCTCACGGTCAGTGCCCCTGCTCGAGGAGAGGGGTCCCCGCAGTGGGGCCCAGCTTGCCCACAGGATGGACACCGGGGGCCACCCCCCAAATTGTAGTTAGAATTCTATTAGGCAGTTTTCTACCCCTAGATGGGGTTCTTGGCTTCCGTCCTTTGCCCCCCAAATATATTATTATCCCTGTTTGGGTCTGTGCTTCCCAAATCTGGCAGCACAGGAAGATACTTGGGGCACCTGGGAAAAGCCTGGAAGAACATCCCTGGGGTAGGGACTGGGATCCCCTGCAGACTCCATGACTGACTGCAGAGCCCCACTCCATCCAGCCTGGGTTGGGTGCTTGGGAGGGTCTCATCCCGCCTGCCTCCTGCAGCGGATGTTCGCCCCCGCCCTGCCCTCCGACCTGCTGGTCAACGTCTACATCAACCTCAACAAGCTCTGCCTCACGGTGTACCAGCTGCACACCCTGCAGCCCAACTCCACCAAGGTGAGGAGGGACCCCTGCCCTCCTGCTGCCCCCCACGCCCACACCCTGTGGGGTCTGACGGCTCTGGTGCTGTTCTGCCTAGAATTTCCGCCCAGCCGGAGGCGCAGTGCTGCACAGCCCAGGGGCCATGTTGTAAGTAGGCAGGGGAGGGAGGTCCAGGCACGGCCACCCCATCCCGCTGCACCTGGAAGGCAGGGCACCCTTCCTCAGGGAGACTCAGGGACCCTCCTCTCACCGCCCACAGTGAGTGGGGCTCTCAGCGCCTGGAGGTGAGCCACGTGCACAAGGTGGAGTGTGTGGTCCCCTGGCTCAACGATGCCCTGGTCTACTTCACCGTCTCCCTCCAGCTCTGCCAGCAGCTCAAGGACAAGGTGGGGCCCGGGCGAGCACCTTCATCAGGGGAAGGGCTTCTAAGGGTCCTTGCCACACCCTCAGAGCACCCGACCTTGGGGTCTAGTGTACCCCACAGTGAGGAGGGGTTCTGAGGGCCTCCCACACCCTCAGAGCACCCCAACATTGGGGTCTGGTGTACTCCACAGTGAGGAGGGGTTCTGAGGGCCCTCCCACATCCTGAGAGCACCCCAGCATTGGGGTCTGGTGTACCCCACAGTGAGGAGGGGTTCTGAGGGCCCTCTCACATCCTGAGAGCACCCCAGCATTGGGGTCTGGTGTACCCCCACAGCACCACTAGGCAGCAGTGCCCCATCCTGACCCATTGCCCTTGGGTGACCTTGACATCTCGCCTGGGCCACCCTGCCCTGCATCCAGCCACTTACAGAACCCTCCCCTTGCAGGTCTCTGTGTTCTCCAGCTACTGGAGCTACAGACCCTTCTGAGCACAGCGCCCAGGAGCCTGTCCTCAGGAAGGTGACCCCAGTCCCTACTCACACCCACGCAAGCACCAGCCAACGCCAGGCTGCTATTTATCTCCCATACCGCACTCCTCCCCCACCTAACACATTTGCACTGCTGGGAGCGGACACTGGAAGCACCAGGAGGAAGGGAGGCTGGTCTGGTGGGGTGTTAGGGGGAGGTCAGGAAGGTGGGGCTGAGAGGGTCCCATATTCCCAACCCCATCCTCCTGGTCACCATGGGAATCTTTGAACTCAGGGCAGGGCCAGGCCCAGGGCTCTTCTTCCTCTCCCCTTTGCTGTCCCCTCCCCCTGGAGGACATAGGGTAGGTGGTGGCACTGAGCTATGAGTCCCAGGGGATGGGCAGGAACAGTGCAGACAGAGCCACCCCAGGAGTGAATGTAGCGCTGGTGCCTGTGTGTTCCACAGCCCTGACCCAGGATCCTCTAAGAAATAAAGATTATCAGACTCCACCTGGAGCCCCTGTCTGTCTGTCTGAGTGGGGACCCAGGCTGGGGGTCCCTGGTGATCAGTGGCCATCAGCTTCAGGAGCTGAGGATCTCCCCTTTTCCCAGAGCCTGGCTTCCCCTCTCCGTATGCCAGGGCTGGACACAGAACCCACCTTCGAGAGAAGACCCTCTGGCTGCCAAGAGACCCCAGGGTAGTGACAAGAGCTCCACCTGGGAGTTGGAGCCGCCGAGTCTGAGACCAGCTGCCCTCCCAGCTAGGTGACCCAGGGTGACCTGGCACAGTTGTGCCAGCCAAAGGCTTGGAGGGGCCAGGTGGGCACCTGAGTGGGGTGGCGAGTCCCATGTCACCCACCCAGATGGGCTGGAAGACACTGCAGACTCAGGCTTTGGGCAGACGGAAGGCTTTGTTACTGCCAACAGGCAGGACACATAGGGTCAGGGTTCCAGGGCCAAGTTATCCACTCCCTTGGGTCTGTCCTGCAAGAGAAGCAGAGGAACTCAGCAGGTTTGCTCCTTGTTCCCTAGGAGGAGCAAGCCCCCTTCCCACCACTGCCCCCCTCCTCCCTCCTCCACCCCCTATCGCCTTCCTCCACCCGTGGTACAGTTCCGTGCAGGTCCCCTGGCACCCAGAGGCCAGCAGGGCTCACCTTCCTGGGGCTTTCTCTGCGGGGCCTCGGGGAGCCGCAGCAGCTGCAGCAGCAGCAGTGGGCGACGACCAGCAGCAGCAGGAGCAGCACGGTGCCTGGGGACAGGACAGGTGTCTAGATGTGGCCCCCAACCTGGGACCTGGGCACGGGTCTGATGGGGCCCAGAGGCTGTAGCCACACTTACCCACGAAGGTGAGGAAGACAATGAAGGAAGCGGTGTCCCATGTGGACTGGAACAGCTGGTGGCTCTTCAGTCTCCCCAGGACTTCCTGAACTGTGGCCTCCACCTCCTCCGTGGACACAGCCATCTCGGCTTCCACTGTGCCACCTGCCCTGGCCCCCAGAGGCTGCATCAGAACCCTGGGCTCGGCTCAGCGAGGGCCACATCCAGGCCTCCCAGAGCCCAGCGCCTGCCCACTGTTGGCCCAGCGCCAGCTTCTCCACCACCTCCCACTCCCTTGGCCCCAGGCCCAGCCTCTGTCTTTGTCCAGCCCTGTGGTCCCTACCCTGACCCCAGCATGGACAACCTTCTCCCCAGGCACTGTCTTCTCCCTCTCCCACTGGCAGCCCAGCCCCCAGACCCCCACCTACCTCCTAGAAGCCTCCAACTCCCCCCAGCCAGGCAGGTCCTAGGTCCTGAGGAGCACAAGCTGCTTCCTGCTTCCGGCTCAACACCACCTGAGGCCTTGGCAACCAGTCCCGCCCTTCCCAGGGCCAGCAGAGGCTGCCAAGCCCAGGCGAGAGGGCCTTGGCCCGGCAGATGTGCTTCCTGGCTCCCCACTGCTCGAGGCCCAGGGAGGGCACGGGCCTGTGGCTTCTTCAGTCCTGGGACTTCCTACCTTTCCTCCCTATCCCAGATATGCAGCTGGGAATACGTGGGTGCTTGGCCACTGCTGACTTCGTGAATGAAAGAGAGAGAAGGGAGGAAAGATGTGAGGGGGGAAGGGAGGGAGGGAGAAGGGGGAGAAAACCTGCCTGCGTCCGACGACTCTAGCAGCTAGGACAGCTGTGCCTGGCATCATATTGTTGCCCCTAGTATCCTCAGGGGTTGGTTCCAGGACACCCATGGGTACCAAATTCCACAGATGCTAGTCTCTGATATAAATTGATGCAGTACTCTGCATATTCTCCTCTATACTTTAAATCAAAAATCACTGGTTTACTTATAATGGCCAGGCATGGTGGCTCACGCCTGTAATTCCACCACTTTGAAAGGTCAAGGTGGGCAGATTACTTGAGGTCAGGAGTTTGAGACCATCCTGGCTAACATGGCGAAACCCCATCTCTACTAAAAATAAAAAAATGTGTCGGGCGCAGTGGCTCACACCTGTCATCCCAGCACTTTGGGAGGCTGAGGCGGGCAGACCATCTGAGGTCAGGAGTTTGAGACAAGCCTGGCCAACATGGTGAAACCCCGTCTCTGCTAAAAATACAAAAATTAGCCCGGTGTGGTGATAGGCACCTGTAATCCCAGCTACTCAGGAGGCTGAGGCAGGAGAATCACTTGAACCAGCGAGGCAGAGACTGCAGTGAGCCAAGATCGTGCCACTGCCCTCCAGCCTGGGTGACAGAGTGAGACTCTGTCTCAAAAAAAATAAAAATACAAAAATTAGCTGGGCGTGGTGGCACACACCTGTAATCCCTGCTACTCAGGAGGAAGGCTGAGGCAGGAGAATGGCTTGAACCCAGAGGAGGAGGCTGCAGTGAGCCAAGATGGCGCCATAGCACTCCAGCCTGGGTGACAAAGCAAGACTCCATCTCACAAAATGTATATATGTATATTTATACTTAATATAATGTAAATGCTAGATGAATAGTTGTTACATTATTTAGGGAATAATTAAAAGGTCTGTCCTCGTCTAGTACAGATGTGATTTTTTTCCGAGTATTTTCTGTCTGTGGTTGGCTGAATCCACAGATCTGGAACCTGTGGATACAGAAGGCTGGCTGTGCTGGGAGTGTTTGCCGTCCTTATTTCCTCTATTTTGATCCTTGAAAATATCAGCTAATGTGAGGCTCTGCCCATAGCACTGTACTGTGTCACCTAGCTTATTTCTCATGGCAATCCTAAAGTGGGTATCGCTGCTTTTCCCATTTTACAGATGAGGAAACGGAGGCCTAGAGAAGTTAAGCAATTAGCCCGTCGCACACCTAATGTATTCATTTCCCAATGCTGCCGTAACATTACCACAAACTCAGTGGCTTCAAACAGCACAAATGTATTACCCTGCGGTTCTGAGGGTCAGAGTCTATAATGGGTCAGCCAGGTTGGGTTCATCCTGAAGGTTCTAGGGCAGAGTCCAATCCTGGCCTTCTCCAACTTCTAGAGGCTGACCGCATTCCTTGGCCCACAGTCTCCCATGCCTCCAACCCTCCAACCTCTGCCTCCAGGCTCATGTCTCCTCCTCTGACTCTGATCCTCCTCCCTCCCTTTTTTTTTTTTTCTTTTTAGACGGAGTTTTGATCTTTTTCCCAGACTGGAGTGCAATGTGCAATGTCAGTTCACTAGAGTCTCCACCCCCCAGGTTCAAGCAATTCTCCTGCCTCAACTTCTGGAGTAGCTGGGATTACAGGCTCCCACCACCATGCCTGGCTATTTTTTTGTACTTTTAGTAGAGATGGAGTTTCACCATGTTGGCCAGGCTGGTCTCGAACTCCTGACCTCAGGTAGTCCACCTGCCTCGCCTCCCATAGTGTTGAGATTACAGGTATGGGCCACCATGCCCGTTTTTTTTGTTTGTTTGTTTGTTTGTTTGTTTTTTTAGGCAGAGTCTCACTGTGGCCCAGGCTGGAGTGCAATGGCGCGATCTCAGATTAGCCAGTCATGGTGGCACATGCCTGTAATCCCAGCTATTCGGGAGGCCGAGGCAGGAGAATCACTGGAACCTGGAGGCAGAGGTTGTGGTGAGCCGTAATGGTGCCATTCAACTCCAGCCTGGGCAACAGAGCCAGTCTCTACCTCAAAGAAAGAAAAACCACACAAACAGTGTTACCATAAGACCCAGTAATTCTGCTTGTAGGTGAACTGGGGAAATTACCCATGATTACTGAAAAAGGGCACTCAGGCCAGGCGCAGTGGCTCATGCCTGTAACCCTAGCACTTTGGGAGACCAAGGCAGGTGGATCACCTGAGGTAAAGAGTTCAAGACCAGCCTGGCCAACATGGCAAAACCCTGCCTCTACTAAAAATACATAAATTAGCCAGGCGTGGTGGCAGACTTCTGTAATCCCCGCTACTCAGGAGGATTACTTCTGTAATCCCCGCTACTGAGGCAGGAGAATGACTTGAACCTGGGAAGCAGAGGTTGCAGTGAGCCAAGATCCTGCTACTGCACTCTAGCCTGGGTGACAAACGTGAAACTCTGTCTCAAAAAAAAAAAAAAAAAAAAGCACTGACAAACGCTACACCATGGATGAAGCTTAAAAACAGGTTCTATGATGGGCTGGGTGCAGTGGCCCATGCCTGTAATCCCAGACTTTGGGAGGCCGAGGCAGGGCGATCACCTGAGGTTGGGAGTTCAAGACCAGCCTGACCAACATGGAGAAATGCTGTCTCTACCGAAAAGTACAAAATTAGGCTGGGCTCAATGGCTCATGCCCGTAATCCCAGCACTTTGGGAGGCCAAGGTGGGTGGATCATGAGGTCAGGAGTTAGAGACCAGCCTGGCAAGCATGGTGAAACCCCATCTCTACTAAAAACAAAAAATTAGCCGGGCATGGTGGTGTGGGCCTGTAGTCCCAGCTACTCGGGAGGCTGAGGCAGGAGAATCACTTGAACCCGGGAGGCGGAGGTTGCAGTGAGCTGAGATTGCACCACTGCACTCCAGCCTGGGCGACAGAGTGAGACTCTGTCTCCAAAACAAAACAAAAAAAGCTTATCGGAGAGACAGTAAGGGAGCGGTGAGGACCAAGGCAGTCTGGTAAGCACATGGCCCACTTAAAGAGGGCATCTCAAGTCAGTGTGATGATCTCTAAGATACACTGGAAATCTAGATATTTCTGTAAACAAGAAAAGAGTCAGTAGTAAACAAGTTAACATCCTTGGGCTCCTAGAACGATGGCATGTGCAGAGTCAGGACTGGGTAAATATTTGTAAAGCAATCTCATAATGTTTTTGACACTGGCAACTTAAAACACATGGCACCAAGGATGGACACGGATGTCCCGCTAGCCAGCTGTGGGGTCCAGGTTTCCTCGTCCCAGCAGAGGGGTTGAGGGCGTGACCTTGGAGATGGAAGCCCAGCTGACGTGGGGGCCTCGGGCTCCTGGTTCTACGTGGGATGGGGATCGTTGCATTATTAGGTTAGGGTCATTGCAAGGATTAGAGGGGTAGGAGTTCCTGCTCCTGTTGCAGAGAAGCCCCCAGGTTGGGGGGTCACAGGAAGCAGGGAATTGGAGCTCAGATTCTTCGGTTAACTGTCACCCTCTCCCCTCCCCCGTCACACACACCAGGCCCTGCCAGGACAAGGCAGCTCCTCGAAGCTCCACAGGACCCACCAGGTGCCACACCACGCTGCTTCCCTCTCCCTGCCCCCAGGGCTCCCACTCCGCTCCTTCCCAGCCGTCTTCCCAGCCTGACCTTGGTCTATCCCTCTCTCTCTGTGTCTCCATCACCTTCATGCCTGTGCTATCTCGCTCACTCTCCATCTCTATCAACTCTGCTGTGTGTCTCCCTGGGGAAAGTAGGAGCACCTCATCCTGAGCCCCCTGCCTTGCTGTCTGCTGGGACGGAGCCACTTCATCCCACACACACTCCCCAAGACCCCTCCAGGATTCCAGCTGTCTGCAGACACCATACTGGATTCTGCCCAGCCCACCAGGCTTTGCTGGGGGAAATGACCTGAGAGTCCTGCCTGGGCTGTAGGTAGGGATGGGGCAGACCGCTGGGGGCTGGAGCCTCTCTGGATGAGGAGTGAGGCATCCTGGAGAAACGGCTCCGCACACACCCCTCACCATGCCCCTGGGACTATGGGCACTTAGGGTATACCGGAGGCATGGCGTGTGGAGGGGGTTGGCCAGCAGCCAAGCTCAAATTGGGGTTCAGATCTGCAGTTAATGTGGGCTTCTCTGAGCCCCAGCGACCCCCTTCTCTTTACCCACCTGGTGACAGGCACCTTGAACCCTCGGCCCCCATGGACCCCCTGAGGCGCTCGCCCTCTCCCTGCTCATCCTCGCGGCCCTCCAGCCCCAGCACCCCACCCTGCAAGATGCTTGGTCCTGTGGGCATTGAGGCTGTGCTGGAACAGCTGAAGATCAAGGCTATGAAGATGGGCTTTGAGTTCAACATCATGGTGGTGGGTGAGTGACAGGCAGGGCCCACGTGAGACAGACCCCCGGTGATACCCTGCAGGCCTGGGCCTGTGGCCTCACCTTTGGCAGACTGTTGTCCCTCCCTGACTGTTAAGTGGGCCTAATAATGGCACCTCACAGGGACGTTGCCATTGAAAATTTGAAAAATGCTGAGTCATTAAAAGACAAAAATCTGCCTGAAGCAGTGGCTCATAATTATAATCCAGGGTTTGGGGAGGCTGAGGCAGGTGGATCACTTGAGCTCAGGAGTTCGAGACTAGCTTGGGCAACAAGACAAAACCCTGTGCCTACAAAAAGTACAAAAACGAGGCCGGACGTGGTGGCTCACGCCTGTAATCTCGCACTTTGGGAGGCTGAGGCAGGCAGATCATGAGGTCAGGAGATCAAGACTATCATGGCTAACAAGATGAAACCCCATCCCTACTAAAAATACAAAAAATTAGCACATGCCTGTAATCCCAGCTACTCGGGAGGCTGAGGCAGAGAATTGCTTGAATCCCAGAAGGCAGAGGTTGCAGTGAGCCGAGATCATGCCACTGCACTCCAGCCTGGCGACAGAGCAACACTCCATCTCAAAAAACATAAAATACAAATTTAGCTGCGGGTGGTGGCGGGCGCCTGTAGTCCCAGCTACTCAGAAGGTTGAGGCAGGAGAATGGATTGAACTCAGGAGGCAGAGGTTGTAGTGAGCCAAGATCAGGCCAATGCACTCCAGCCTGGGCAACAGAACGAGACTTCAAAAAAAGAAAGAAAGGCCAAGGCGGAAGGATCACTTGAGGTCAGGAGTTTGAAACCAGCCTGGCCAACACGTTAAAACCTCGTCTCTACTAAAAATACAAAATTAAGCCAGACGTGGCAGCAGGTGCCTGTAATCCTAGCTACTTAGAAGGCTAAGACAGGAGAATTGCTGGAACCTGGGTAGCAGAGTTTGCAGTGAGGTTGCTGGATCGCTCCTCTGTACTCTAGCCTGGGCAACAGAGCAAGACTGAAGCAGAAGGATCCCTTGAGGCCAGGAGTTCATGACCAGCCTAGGCAACAGAGCAAGACCCCATCTCTACAAAAAACTTCTAAAAATTTGCTAAGGATGGTGGTGTGTACCTGTAGTCCCAGCTACTTGCAGGGCTGAGGTGGGATAATCATTTGAACCTGAAGGCGGAGGCTGCTGTGAGCTGAGATCACTCCAGCCTGGGTGAGAGTGAGACCCTAAAAAAAAAAAGTATAAAAATTAGCCGGGCGCGGTGGCGTGCGCCTGCAGTCCCAGCTACTCGGGAGGCTGAGGTGGGAGGATCAGTAGAGCCTGGGAAGGTTGAGGCTGCAGTGAACTGTGATTGCATCACTGCACTCCAGCCTGGGTGACAGATTGAGACCCTGTCTCCAAAAGTAAAATAAAAAAGTAAAGAGTTAGAGAAAAACTGACTAAAATGCCCACCCTAACCGCTGTCATCTGGTCGCCACTCCCAGGGCAGAGCGGGCTGGGCAAGTCCACCATGGTGAACACGCTGTTCAAGTCCAAAGTGTGGAAGTCAAACCCGACAGGCGTGGGGATATCCACACTCCAGACGCTGCAGCTGCATTCAGTGACCCACGGTGAGTGAGCCCCGTCCACACCACACCTACCCCCTCCCATCCCGGTCCAATCTCTCCTGACTCCGCGCTCCCTCCACAGTCATCGAGGAGAAGGGCGTGAAGCTGAAGCTGACAGTGACTGACACACCTGGCTTTGGGGACCAAATCAACAATGACAAGTGGTGGGTTCTTGAAGATGGGGCCCAAGTGACGGCTGTCCCCTCCTGTCCCTGCCCCTGCCCCTCCAACCTTTGGGAAACACCCCAGACCTGGAACAGCCAGGCCGTGTGCTCTTTTTTTTTTTTTTTTGAGATGGAGTCTCATTCTATTGCCGAGGCTGCAGTGCACAATCAAGGCTCACTGCAACCCCCACCTTCTGGGTTCAAGAGATTTCCAGCTAATTTTTGTTTTTGTTTTTTGAGACAGAGTCTCGTTCTTATGGCCCAGGCTGGAGGGCTCTGGTGCAATCTCAGCTCACTGTAACCTCCACCTCTGGGTTCAAGCAATTCTCCTGCCTCAGCCTCCGGAACACACTTGGCTAATTTTTTTTTTTTTTTAGTAGAGACGGGGTTTCACCGTGTTGGCCAGGCTGGTCTCAAACTCCTGACCTTAGGTGATCAGCTTGCCTCAGCCTCTTAAAGCGCTGGGATTACAGGCGTGAGCCACCGTGCCTGGCCCTGGTTTCATTCATTCATTCATCTGGAGACAGTGTCTCACTCTGTTTCCCAGGCTGGACTGTAGGGGTAAGATCACGGCTCACTACAGCCTCGACCACCCTGGGCTCAAACGAACCTCCTGCTTCGGCCTCCTGAGTAGCTGGGACAACAGGCACGTGCTGCCATACCTAGCTAATTTTTGTATTTTTTATGGAGTTGGCATTTCCTCCACATTGCCCAGGCTGGCCTCTAATGCCTGGGATCACTCGACCTCCTGCCTCAGCCTCCCAAAGTGCTGGGTTTACAGGCATGAGCCACCATGCCTGCCCTGACTCCTGTTTTTAAAAGGACCTCTTTGGCTACTTACAGTGCAGACAATATCCCAGAGGGGAAGGGACTTGGAGAGGAAGAGGAAGACCCCTGCAACCATCAGGCGAGAGTCCTTGGTGGTTCAAGTGCAGCTGTGGCCCTTTAATGCAGTTAATGCTCACCCCTCCCTTACTTGCAAAGTAGGTGCTACTATTGTCCCCATTTCATAGACAGTGAAGCCAAGGCCTCCACTCGAGAATGTCCGGAGGTCTCTCTATGTCTCTGTGATGGTACAAGAAGTGGAGGAAAGTAACAGGGTGACCCAGAGGTCCCAGGCAAACTGGGATGATTCGTTATCCCAAGGGAGGACCACCCAGAGGACGCAGCGGAGAGGGATGGGGCTCCCCGGGCACAACATACTTCTGAGGGGACGGTCCACCTTCCACCCCAGTTGGGACCCCATCCTGGGCTACATCAACGAGCAGTACGAGCGGTACCTGCAGGAGGAGATCCTCATCACCCGCCAGCGCCACATCCCAGACACCCGCGTGCACTGCTGCGTGTACTTCGTGCCACCCACTGGGCACTGGTGAGGGGGCTGCACCTGCAAGGCAAGGACCACCGGCATGGGGCAGGGAGGAGGAGAAGGCGTCCCAGACATAGGCTGCGGGCTGCACCCCCACCCGCTGTCACTTATACATTCACCACCACCCCCGCCCCCATCACTGCCTTGCCTGGAAGCCTGCGGCCCCTGGACATTGAGTTCCTGCAGCGGCTGTGCCGGACTGTAAATGTGGTGCCTGTGATCGCCCGGGCAGACAGCCTGACCATGGAGGAACGAGAGGCCTTCAGGCACAGGGTGATCTGGGTGCCCGGGGCAGGGCTAGGGTCAGTGGTGCAGAGGGCAGAGTGGGCAGGGCAGGCTGAGGTCACCCGTGCGGGATCTCCAGATCCAGCAGAACCTGAGGACTCACTGCATTGACGTCTACCCCCAGAAGTGCTTTGACGAGGACATCAATGACAAAATCCTCAACAGCAAGTTACGGGTAAGAGGCTGTGGGGTGGGAGGTGGGTGAGGTGATTTCCTTCCCACCCATCCTTTCCACCCAAAGATTCATCTCGCTCTACATCTCAGGGAAAGGTGCACATATTCCCAGCAGATACAACTCTCCACGCATCCACAAACTCAAGGCGAGCGAGAAATAACAGCTCACACTCACAACCCACAGAATCAGAGAAAATGTCTACAAATCACATATCCAGTAAGGGGCTTGGATCCTGAATATATAAAGAACACTTGGCTGGGCACAGTGGCTCATGCCTGTAATCCCAGCACTTTGGGAGGCCGAGGCGGGTGGATTGATTGAGGTCAGGAGCTGGAGACCAGCCTAGCCATCATGGTGAAACCCTGTCTCTGCCAAAATACAAAAAATTAGCTGGGTGTGGTGGTGCATACCTTTAGTCCCAGCTACTCGGGAAGCTGAGGCTGGAGAATTGCTTGAACCAGGGAGGCAGAGGTTGCAGTGAGCCAAGATTGTGCCATGGCACTCCAGCCTGGGTGACAGAGCGAGACTCTGTCTTGAAACAACAACAAAACTCTTACAGCTCAACAATAACAGAGGCCCGAAGGTGGTGGCAATCCCAGCACTTTGGGAGGCCGAGGCGGGAGGATTCCTTGAGCCCAGGAGTTCAATACCAGCTTGAGCAACATGGCAAAACCCCATCGCTCTATGTGTGTTTGTGTGTGTGTGTGTGTGTGTGTGTGTGTGTGTCACCCAGGCTGGAGTGCAATGGCACACTCTCAGCTCACTGCAACCACTGCCTCCTGAGATCAAGCAATTCTCCTGCCTCAGCCTCCCAAGTAGCTGGGATTACAGGTGCATGCTACCACGCCCAGCTAATTTTTGTATTTTTAGTAGAGACAGAGTTTCAACATGTTGGCCAGGCTGGTCTTGAACTCATGACCTCGTGATGCACCCACCTCAGCCTCCCAAAGTGCTGGAATTACAGGCATGAGCCACAGTGCTGAGCCCTCAAAACCCCATCTCAACAAAAAAACACACAAAAACTAGCTTGGCATGGCAGCACGTGGCTGTACTCCCAGCTACTCAGGAGGCTGAGGCAGAAGGATCACCTAAGCCCAGGAAGTGGAGGCCACAGACAGCCATGATGGTGCCACTGTGCTCCAGCCTGGATGACACAGTGAGGCCCTGACTGAAAAAAAAAAAAAAGGCAATAAAAGACAACTCAAGGCAGGGTGCGGTGGCTGATACCTGTAACCCCAGCACTTCGAAGGCCAAGGCAGACCAATCACCTGATGTCAGGAGTTTGAGCCCAGCCTGGCCAATGTGGTAAAACACCATCTCTCCTAATAATGCAAAAGTGAGCTGGGCATGGTGGCGGGCACCTGCAATCCCAGCTGCTCAGGAGGCTGAGGTGGGAGAATCATTTGTACCCGGGAAGCAGAGGTTGCAGTGAGCCGAGATCACGCCACTGCACTCCAGCCTGGGCAACAGAGACTCTGTCTCAAAGATTAAAAAAAAAAAAAAAAAAAAAAATAAAGCGAGACACCCCTTCATACCCACTAGGATGGGTTTTGTTTGTTTGTTTTGTTTTGTTTTGAGACAGAGTTTCATTCTTGTCGCCCAGGCTGGAGTGCAGTGGTGCAATCTCAGCTCACCACAACCTCCGCCTCCTGGGTTCAAGTCATTCTCCTGCCTCAGCCTTCTGAGTAGCTGGGATTACAGGCATGTGACACCATGCCTAATTTTGTATTATTTTTAGTAGACATGAGTTTTCTCCATGTTGGTCAGGGTGATCTTAAACTCCCGACCTCAGGCGATCCAGCCGCCTCGGCCTTCCAAAGTGCAGGGATTAGAGGTGTGACCCACCAGCCCCTGCCTAGGATGTTTTGTTTTTTTTGTTGTTTTGTTTTGTTTTTGTTTTTGTTTTTAAAGTGTTGGCCTAAGCTGGGCGTGGTGGCTCACGCCTGTAATCCAAACACTTTGGAGGCCAAGGCGGGCGGATCACCTCAAGTCAGGAGTTCAAGACCAGCCTGACCAACATGGTGAAACCTCATCTTTAAAAAAAAAAAAAAAAAATGTAAAAAAAAAAAAAAAAGTGTTGGCCAGCATGGTGGCTCACACCTGTAATCCCGGCACTTTGGGAAGTTGAGGCGGGCAGATCACCTGAAGTCAGGAGTTCGAGACTAGCCTGGCCAACATGATGAAACCCTGTCTCTACTAAAAATATAAAAATTAGCCAGGTGGCCGGGAGCGGTGGCTCACGCCTGTAATCCCAGCACTTTGGGA
>CAUYQU010102977.1:0-45732 GCA_963574635.1 Cheracebus regulus | reverse complement strand
CGCTCTGACACTCCTGCCCCCGACAGTCTCCATGTGGGCGGGCCCCCCCCTATCGACTGTGTGTGTGTGTGTGTGTGTGTGTGTGTGTGTGTGTGTGTGTGTGTGTGTGTGTGTGTGTGTGTGTGTGTGTGTGTGTGTCTTCCCTCCCAGCCCTTCCTGATGCCTTCTACAGGTGTTCCTCTTCCTGATCTTTCTGCTTACTGATTCCTTATTTGACGTATCCTTTGGCTCCTTGCAGTGAGCCAAGATCTTGCCATTGAACTCCAGCCTGGGCAACAAAGCAAGAGCAGGCCTCAAATCAATTAATTAATTAATTTTGCTAGTCAGCCCAGCTGTTGAGTCTTTATTTCATGTGTTGTGCTTACTATTCCCTGGGCACATTGGCTACCTTGGTGATAAAAGTGAGTAAAGGAAAGAACAAAGGTCAGGCCCCGGCTGTGCTCCACCAGGCAAGTTTAGACAGGGAGTAGGGCAACACCCCTAGAGCATAGCACTTCTGGCAGCACTCACTGGGCTTGAATTCTTCCCATTTGTCATCCTTGTTTGTCATTGCTCCACCAGGGACCCTGCCTTCGGTTAACCTGCTATGCTTCTGATTTGGGTATGTTCTTTTCAAGAGAGTTGTTGGGATAAGGAGAGGGAGGGTGAGCACAGAACCCCAAAGGGGAGCCAATTTCCTACACCAGTTTTCTGCTCTCCATCCTAGTCTGGTTACCTGCCCAAGCTTACCTTGCCCTCCCAGGAGACAGGTACTAGGTTTTTTGTTCGTTTTTCCGGCGTCATGTTTTGGCAGGCAAGCAAGATCTGCACAGGAAATAGCTGGGGAGAGAAGTTTACCGCTATGGTGCTCTACTGCAACTTACGCCCTTTTTGGAGGGACTGGTGCTCTTCTACTCTGACAACCATGTCCTATTCCCAACACACATATCAAGAGCTTTCCAGTACATTTTTTGTCATTTCCTATGAATGAAATAAAATACATAGCCTTTTTGTCTAGCTCCTTTCGCTGAGCATAATATTTCCAGGCTTCCCCATGCAATAGCATGTATCAGTATTTTCTTCCTTTTTATTGCACTTATTCTCTCATTTATTAAGGAAACACTTGTAGGCTGGGCACAGGGGCTCATGTCTATAATCCCAGTCCATTGGGAGGCCAAGATGGAAGATCACTTGAAGCCAGGAGGTCGATGTCAGCCTGGCCAACATAGTGAGACCCCGTCTCTACAACATTTTTTTAAAAATTAGGCAAGTATGGTGACATGTGCCTGTAGTCCCAGCTAGTTAGGAGGCTAAGGCAGGAGGATCACTTGAGGCAGGGAGACTGTGGCTGCAGTGAGCTATGATTGTGCCACTACACTCCAGCCTAGGTGACAGAGATAAATACTATCTCAAATAAATAAATAAATGTTGAAAGCCTAGTATATTCAAGGCACTATCCTAGAAGGTGGGGGAAAAGATGTTAAAAAAAAAAAAAAACCTGTCCTCAAGAAGTTCACAATCAAATCTGGAGACAGATATTTAAGTGATATAATTGTGATAACTGATATCAAATGCTATGGAAACAACTAGTGGGTACATCTAATTCTGCCTGGTGGTGTTGACATTGGGAGGGAAAGAAGATAAAGTGTAGAAGGTAACGGTTAAATGTATGGGTGCTGGATCCTAGGTTCCCCTGGCCCTACTCCTTACTTAGCTTAGTGAGTTAAGATCAACCATTTAGCCTGGGACATTTTTGGTCATTGTTTGGATATTTTCTATTTTAATTATTATTTGCTTTTCTCTCCTTCTTGTTTTTCCTGCTTCACAGTTTTGGCAAGCAAGTAAAATCAGGGCAAGAAATGGTTGGGAAGAGAAAAAATTACCACTATGGTGCTCTACTGCAATGTATACCCTCGATAAATTTCAGTTTGCTCATCTATAAAACTAGGATTGTTATAAGGGATTTCGCATATGAACCCATTAAGATTCTTTAAACTGCAAGTAACAGAAAAGCCAACTCAGATGGGCTTAAGCCATGAATAAATGCATTGGCTCACATAACTGGAAGCCTGGAGAGAGGAAGCTTTCAAGGTTGATCAATCCAGGGACTCTGCTTTGCTGTCATTTTCTTGTCTCTTTCTCCCTCCTGGTTCCTCTGCATCATCAAGTAGTAATAGCACCAGTGCTGCAGCAGTTCTAGGCCTTACACAGGTGCATGATCACGTCTGGAGGAAGACAGAGTGAGTCTTCCTGTGGCTCTTTTTTGAAAGAAAACTTTCCCCAGAAGCCTTTGCACACTCTTCCTCCAATGATGTTGGCCCAGGTTGGGTTACATGCTGATTCCTGAATAAAAAATGACAAGAGGGATGATGTTACACGCCTGTAATCCCAGCACTTTGGGAGGCCAAGGTGGGTGGATCACGAGGTCAGGAATTCGAGACCAGCCTGGTCAACACGGTGAAACCCTGTCTCTACTAAAAATACAAAAATAGCTGGGCATGGTGGCACATGCCTGTAATCCCAGCTACTCCGGAGGCTGAGGCAGGAGAATGCTTGAATCCAGGAGGCAGAGGTTGCAGTGAGCCGAGATCGTGTCACTGCACTCCAGCCTGGCAACAGAGCTAGACTCTGTCTCAAAATAACAAAAAAAAACAAAACAAAACAAAAAAAAGAAGAGGAAAAGAGTCCTGCAGCTCCATGCCATGTGATGCCCTGTGCCACCTTGGGACCCTTCAGATAATCGTCACTAGATACAGCCCCTTAACCTTGGACGTCTAAGCATTTGTAACTGTTAGAGATAAATTTCTTTTCTCATAAATTACCCAGTTTCAGATGTTTCTTTATTTTTGTATGTACGTTATATTTTTTCTTTTTTTTAAATTATACTTTAAGTTCTGTGGTACATGTGCAGATCATGCAGGTTTGTTATTTAGGTATACACGTGCTGCGGTGGTTTGCTGCATCCATCACCCCATCATCTACATTAGGTATTTCTTCTAATGCTATCTCTCCCCTATTCCCCTACCCCCTGCTATTCCTCCCCTAGTCCTCCACCCTCCAACAGGCCCCAGTGTGTGATGTTCTCCTTTCAGTGTCCATGTGTTCTCGTTGTTCAATATCCACTTATGAGAACATGCAGTGTTTGCTTTTCTGTTCTTGGGTCAGTTTGCTGAGAATGATGGTTTCCAGCTTTATCCATGTCTCTGTAAAAGACATGAACTCATCCTTTTCTATGGCTGCATAGTATTCCATGGCGTATAGGTGCCAAATTTTCTTTATTCAATCTATAATTGATAGGCATTTGGGTTGGTTCCAAGTCTTTGCTATTGTGAACAGTGCTGCAATAAACATACATGTCCATGTGTCTTTATAATAGAATGATTTATAATCCTTTGGGTATAAACCTAGTAATAAGATTGCTGGGTCAAATGATATTTCCATTTCTAGATCCTTGAGGAATTGCCAGACTATCTTCTACAATGGTTGAACTAATTTGCACTCCCACCAACTGTGTAGAAGTGTTCCTATTTCTCCACATCCTCTCCAGCATCTGTTGTCTCCTGATTTTTTAATAATAGCCATTCTAACTGGCATGAGATGCTATCTCAATGTGGTTTTGATTGGCATTTCTCTAATGACCAGTGATGATGAGCTTTTTTTCATATGTTTCTTGGTGGCATAAATGTCTTCTTTTGAGAAGTGTCTGTTCATATCCTTTGCCCACTTTTTGATGGTTTTTTTTTTTTTCTTGTAAATTTGTTTACATTTTTTGTAGATTCTGGTTGTTAGCCCTTTGTCAGACGGGTAGACTGCAAAATTTTTTTCCCACTGTTGGTTACTGGTTCACTCTAATGATAGTTTCTTTTGCTGTGCAGAAGATTTTTGGTTTAATTAGATCCCATTTGTCTATTTTGGCTTTTGTCACCATTGCTTTTGGTGTTTTAGTCATTAAGTCCTTGCCCATGCCTATGTCCTGAATGGTATTGCCTATGTTTTCTTCTAGAGTTTTTATGGTGTTAGGTCTTATGTTTAAATCTTTAATCCATCTGGAGTTAATTTTTGTATGAGGTGTAAGGAAGGGAGCCAGTTTCAGCTTTCTGCATATGGCTAGCCAGTTTTCCCAACACTATTTATTAAATAAGTAATCCTTTCCCCATTGCTTGTTTTTGTCAGGTTTGTCAAAGAACAGATGGTTGTAGATGTGTGGCATTATTTCTGAGGCCTCTGTTCTGTCCCATTGGTCTATATCTCTGTTTTGGTACCAGTATCATGCTGTTTTGATTACTGTAGCCTTGTAGTGTAGTTTGAAGTCAGGTAACATGATGCCTCCAGCTTTGTTTTTTTTGCTTAGGATTGTCTTGGCCATGTGGGCTCTTTTTGGGTTCCATATGAAATTTAAGGTGGTTTTTTCCAATTCTGTGAAGTCAATGGTAGCTTGATGGGAATAGCATTGACCCTATAAATTACTTTGGGCAGTATGGCCATTTTCATGATATTGATTCTTCCTAACCATGAGCATGGAATGTTTTTCTATCTGTTTCTGTCCTCTCTTATTTCCCTGAGCAGTGGTTTGTAGTTCTCCTTGAAGAGGTCCTTCACATCCCTTGTTAGCTGTATTTTATTCTCTTTGTAGCAACTGTGAATGGGAGTTCACTGTATTTATTTATTTTTCATTGAGACAGAGTCTTGCACTGTCACACAGGCTGGAGTGTAGTGGCTCAATCTCAGCTGACTGCAACCTCTGCCTCCCAGGTTCAAGAGATTCTCATGCCTTAGCCTCCTGAGTAGCTGGGATTGCAGGCACCCACCACCACACCTAGCTAATTTTTGTATTTTTAGTAGAGACGGGGTTTCACCATGTTGGCCAGGCTGGTCTTGAAGTTGTGACCTCAGGTGATCTGATTGCCTCAGCCTCCCAACGTGCTGGCATTACAGGTGTGAGCCACCACACCTGGCCTTAGATGTTCTGTTATAAGCAGCAGAAATGGACTAAGCAGCTATTCAATAAATGGCTGCCTTGGCTTTTATGTCCTAATGAGCCTTTGAAGATCTGGCATCTTATTCATTCTACAAACAACCATTCAGTTGACTTTGAAAAATAAAATATCAGTGGTTAGAGAAGGTGGGAAAAAAGCTCATTATTACCACAGGTTTTCATTTAGATATCTTTCTGATAGCTATAAATAAAAGAATATTTGGGGATTAAGTTCCATTTTTAAATTGGGAGCCAGGCGCAGTGGCTCATGCCTGCAATCTAAGCACTTTGGGAGGGTGAGGCAATCCAAGGAGTTTGAGTCCAGCCTGGGCAACAAAGTGAGATGGTGTCTCCAAAACATTAAAAAATTCGCCGGGTGTGGTGGTGCACGCCTGTGGTCCCAGCTCCACAGGAGGCTGAGGCAGGAGGACTGCTTCAACCTGGGAAGTCAAGGCTACAGGGAACCAAGATCATGCCATTGTACTGCAGCCCAGGTGACAGAGTGAGACCCTGTCTCAAATAAATAGTAAGTTTAATTGAGAAAACACAAAGAAGGATTTGACTCTAAGGTTGTCAAGGCAGAGAATTTATGAGCAAATGCATGGAGGCCCAGCTCATAAACCAGTCTTCGGCTCTTTTAAAATTTTCTCTTTTTTTTGAGAACTTACTGTCTTGCCAGGCGGTAGTGCAGTGGCACAGTCTCGGCTCACTGCAACCTCCACGTCCCGGGTTCAAGCAATTCTCCTGCCTCAGCCTCCAGAGTAGCTGAGATTATAGGGGCTCACCACCACGTGTCCTGCTAATTTTTTGTATTTTTAGTAGAGGTGGGGTTTTGCCACGTTGGGCAGGCTGGTCTCAAACTCCTGACTTCAGGTGATAGGCCCCCCTTGGCATCCCCAAGTGCTGGGATTACAGGCATGAGCAACCACACCCGGCCAGTCTTGGCTCTTTAATGCACTTAAGAGAAACTGACTTTGGGTCAAGTGTGGTAGCTCACTCCTATAATCCCAACATTTTGGGAGGCCAAGGTGGGAGGATCACTTGAGCCCAGGAGTTTGAGACCAGCCTAAGCAACTGTCTCTATGAAAAGTTAAAAATTAGTCAGGCATGGTAGCATGCACCTGTGGTCCCAGCTACTTGGGAGGCCAAAGCAGGAGGATCAATTGGCCCAGGAGTTCAAGGCTGCAGTGAGCCATAATCATGCCACTGCAGTCCAGCCTGGGTGACAGAGAGACAGAATTCTTGTCTCCAAAAGAAAACTGACTTTGGTTAACATAAGTAAAAAGGAAATATGTTTGGAAAGATATCCAATTGCTCACTGAATCTGAAAGAATTCTAAATTCAAAATGATGCTGAGTCAAAGGAAACCAGGAAGTAGGAACCACTGCCAAAGTCACAGGAGCAGTCTGGTCTCAATGGTATTGTTTTCTGAATACTGACAGTGTCCCTGCAATTGAGACAGGAAATTTTGGTTACTGCTCTTCCTGTTGTAGGGAATGCTGGAAGGCAATAGGGAGCCTTAGAGGGTTATAACTCTGGGGAGTGATGTGATCCAAGGTGTTTAAGCAAAAATTCTGAGGCCTCTATAGAAGGAAAATAAGTGGGGAAAGAATTGCCACATCACTATATTGTGCCATTAACCACACAGCAAATGCAGAAAGGGGAACTACAATAGGCTGGAGAGAGGAAGAGAGTGAGTTCAGTAACAACCACACTGGAAGACCACCGGCAGAGTTATCCAGAGGGAAGTTACAGGTTTGGACCTGGAACTTGAGAGAGAAATCAGGGTCATCAGAGTATGAGCTAGAGTGAAACAGAGTTGTGACTGATGTAACATGATTATCATAAACAAGTACTTAAAGTTCACAAGGCATACTATTAAGTGCTTTATATACATTAACTCATTTAACATAACTGAATGACATACATGCCATTGTTCCTGTCTTACAGGAGAAGACAGATTCAGAGTTTTAGTAATTCAGCTCATTACTGGTAGAAGCTCCTTTTCATTTGCATGGGGAGATTTGCACAAACATCTTTGCATCATTATAAAGAAGAAAATTGGAAACAAATGTATAGGGAAGTAAATAAATTGCAGCATATGCCAATTGTGCCATCAATTAAAATAATGACCTGATTTGTAGGTACCAATATGAATAAATCTCAAAAGATAACAAACAGGCCAGGCACGATGGCTCAAGCCTGTAATCTCAGTACTTTGGAAGGCTGAGATGGGTGAATTTCTTGAGGTCAGGAGTTCAAGACCAGCCTGGCCAATATGGTGAAACTCTGTCTGTACTAAAAATACCAAAATTAGCCGGACTCAGTGGGGCATGCCTGTAGTCCCAGCTACTCAGGGGGCTGAGGTGGGAGGATAGCTTGAGCCCAGGAGTTCTGGGCTGTACTGCGCTATGCTGATCGGGTGTCCGTTTTAAGTTCAGCATAAATATGGTGACCTCCAGGGAGTGGGGGACCACCAGCTTGCCTAAGGTCGGGTGAACCGGCCCAGGTTGGAAATGGAGCAGGTCAAAACTCCCATGCTGATCAGTAGTGGGATCACACCTGTGAATAGCCACTGCACTCCAGCCTGGGCAACACAGCGAGACTCCATCTCTGACACAAAATTGAAAAAAAAAAAAAAATTAGCCAGGCATGGTGGCATGTGCCTGTAGTCCCAGCTACTCAGGAGGCTGAGGCCCGAGAATTACTTGAACCCAGGAGGCAGAGGTTGCAGTAAATTGAGATTGTGCCATCGCACTCCAGCCTGGGCGACAGAGACCGTGTCTCAAAACAAAAAACAAAACAAACAAACACACACACAAAAAGCCACACATAAAACAAAAAACAACTTGCAGAACATTATATACAGTATACCAGTTACATAAAAATTGTGACAATAACATTTTCTTTTCTCTAGCTTACTTTATTATAAGAACACCACATATACTACATATAACATACAAAATATGTGCTAATCAACTGTTTATAAGTAAGGATTCCAATCAACAGCAGGCTATTAGTAGTTAAATTTTTAGGGACTCAGAAGTTATACTCAAATTTTCAGCTGCACAGGGACTGGGAAATTGGTTCCTTTAACACCTATGTTGTTCAAGGGTCAGCTGGATAGACAGATATGAGGATATACAATATATACATTCACATGTGTATGTTTACATGTTAAAACTTAAGACAGACTAAATGCATATCAATGTATGTTCATGGCAATAGTTGCTGAATAATATTTAACTGCATGCATATATTGCATTTTATTTCTCCATTCATCAGTTAATAGACACTTGTGTTGTTTCTAGTTCTGCCCTATTGTGAATGTATAGTGCTGCTTTAAACATTTGTGAATAGGTTTTTATATGAACATAAGTTTTCATTTCTCTTAGGAGTGGAATTGTGGGGCCATATGGTAATTCTATTTAACTTTTTGAGGAACAGTAAAAAGTTGTGAAAATTTGAGACACAGGCAAATAATAATAATAAAACCTTTTGGCAAGTTGGATGTCTTAGTCCATTTTGTGCTGCTATACTAGAATGCCTGAGACTGGGTAAATTACAAAGACCACAAATTTATTTTCTCACAGTTTCAGATGTTGGGAAGTCCAAGATCAAGGAGAGGGCAGATTCAGTTGTCTGGTGGGGGCTGCTCTCTGTTTCTAAGATGGTGCATTGCTGCTGCATCCTCTAGAGAGAAACGGGGTGTCCTCTCATTATTGGAAGGAGGAAGGCAAGTGAGCAGATGACTGCCTGAAGCTTCTTTTATGAGTGCCTTAATCTCATACCCAAGGGAGAAGCCCCCATGCCCTAATCAGCTGTTAAAGGCCCCACTTCTTACCACACTGGCAACCTATGGATTTTGGATGGGATACATTCAAACCATAGCATAGGACATAATTGCTTATGTAATAAAAGGCCTACATTTTTCTTAGAAATTTGATTTGTGTCTCAATGTTTTACTGAGAATGTACTTAGATTTCTTGTTTCTGTTTGTAGTGCTCTAACTGTGTCTGTGTCTGTATCTGTAAGTTTTTTTTTTTTTTTTTTTTTTTTGAGATGGAGTTTTGCTATTGCCACTGAAGCTAGAGTGTAGTGGCATGATCTCGGCTCACTGCAACCCCCGCCTCCTGAGTTTAAGCAAATCTCCAGCCTCAGCCTCCAGAGTAGCTGGAATTACAGTAATGTGCTACCATGCCTGGCTAATTTTGTATTTTTAGTAGCAACAGAGTTTCCCCACGTTAGTCAGGCTGTTCTCAAACACCTGACCTCAGGTGATCTGCCCACCTCGGCGTCCAAAGTGCTGGTGTGCTGGGAATACCGGTGTGAGCCACTGTGGCGGGCCTTTTTTTTTTTTTTTTGGACGGAGTCTCGATCTATCACCCAGGCTAGAGTGCAGTGGCGAGATCTCGACTCACTGCAACCTCCCCTCCCGGGTTCAAGCAATTCTCCTGCCTCAGCCTTCCACATAGCTGGAATTATAGGTGCACGTCAACATGCCTGGCTAATTTTTGTATTTTTGGTAGAGATGAGGTTTTACCATGTTCACTAGGCTGATCTCAAACTCCTGATCTCAAGTGATCCGCCTGCCTTAGCCTCCCAAAGTGCTGGGATTACAGGCGTGAGCCACCGTGCCTGGCCAACATTATTTTTAGTTATTTTTTACTTTAAAAAAGTATTCAGGGATACCTTCCAAATATGAATGTTTAAAGTCCATTCTCAACAAGGTAGAGAGCCTAACCTAATTCAGTTGCCTCTATTTAAAAAAAAAAAATGAATGTTAAAGTATATAAAATAGGAGAAAGAGATTTTTCCTATTCTATTTTGGGGGAGCTGGAGTTGCAGGCTAAAAATAAGGCAAAGTGAGAAACTGACTATGGAAAACCAATCAGTTGACCAAATGAAAATGATACAAATATTCAAATTATTTAAACAACATAAAGAGGCCTAGAAAATGCATTTTTTTTATCCAAAATGCAATATTCTTTAGAAGCTAGAAACAAAACCGAAGATGTTTGTAAACATAAAAATCCCGGCACCTAAAACAATGGCTGACATATAAAAAGTGACCAATAAATATCTTCCCAATGTCAAATGAATGAATGAGCACACAGAGTACATATCTTTCCAAAAGTTTTAGGGAGTAAACTTAGGCAGAGTAATTCCTAGTAATCCTTAGGCACAGATAAGGACAGAATGAATTTTCGTCAGCAGGTTAATTTAAGTGTTGATTTGAGAATTGGAGAAGGTGATAAACAGTAGCTTATGGCACCAGGAATTCTGTTTGCAAAGAACTCCGGGTTGGCTAAGTAGGTTTTTATAAAACCACACTGATAAAGTATGGCAAATGTATCTTTCACAGCAGTTTGTATCACACTTCTTGACTATTAGGACACTGGGTGTTAAAGAGAGTAACTACTTTAGAAAAACTCCAGACAGAGAATCAAGGGAAGGAAGAAACACTAACCAAGGGAAAGCAGAGAAAATTCCTCATTAAGAGGAAGCATGACAGCAAATGAGGAAAAAAGTAGAATAAGGACATTAAATTTTGAGGTCATTCTTCTTAGAAATTACCCAAATGGGATGGTCAAATGCTAATTAAAAAATATATAATTGAGCAGAAATGCTAAGAGGGAGGTGAACTATAATGAAATTTTAATGCTTTGCATATTTATTTACACATTGTTTGAAGAAAAAGAAATTAAAGCCAATGCAAGTAAGTAAACGAGACACTCTCTTCTGAGAGCACTCTGAACTCCTGGGGAGATGCCCTATATACACTGTAGTGTAATTATTATCATTGTCTTGTTCAGTAGGCTTCCAGGAAACTGACAATTAACTGATGCCACTGAACTTTTAATGAATGAAGCACTCTGGGGCTTGTTAAAAGTGCAAGAGTAGATCATATAGTTTTAAGTTATTAATAAGTTGCTCCAGGGACCATTACAGGCATCATCTAGTATCCTTTTTGGACCACTCTCATTACGAAGCATCTGGGATGCCTGGTGTTCTCATAAATGGATGCTCCAGGGAGGAGGCCAAGAGGGTCCTCTTACAAAGCCATCTTGAGAAGTTGTCAGTAAAGTTTTGGTCGCCCTCTGGGAAAACGAAAGGCTGCTCCTGTGTTCTCAATAAGCCTTGCTCCTATGGGAGAGGTCCTCCACTGAGTGGGAACTGTTCCTCAAAGATGGTTTATGGCAGAGATTGTCAAGAATTATCTCTTACAAACTGGACTATTTATGGGTGAAATGTTAGAATGTCTGAGATTTGCTTTAAAATACTTCAAAGCAAACCAATAATCCTCTAAGAACAAAACATAAAAAAACTGGAGGGGATAAATGAAACAAGATTGGCAAAATGTTCGTGATTTTGAGGCCTGGAGGGGGTTCATTATACTATTCTCTTTATCTATGTTTGATAATTTCCATGAGAAAAGCTTTTAAGTGGGTACATATAAAAGGATTGTCCATCTCCTATATATGTTATTTTAAATCAGTTATTACTCTATGTATTTATTAGCATTCTTTCAGTTACAGTGAACAGAAACCCCAATTCACATTGGCTTAAACAGTAAAGGGAACGTATAGATTCATGTAGTTGAAAAGTACAGGGCAGTTCTAGGTATCAGGTGATGCTTGATCCTATAGCTCAATGATGTTACCAAGGACTGAATTTCTATCACTCTGTTCTGCTTTCTATGATGTTGGTTTCATCCTAAGGCTCATATATCTCCCAGGTTCGAGAATATTGTGAACAGCTACTGTGTTACATGCATCATCCAGCAAGAGCTGGATTTGTTCTAGCATCTGCAAGAAAAGTCCCAATAGGACCAGCTGAAGGCTATATGCCTAACCCTGAGCAATTGTCTAACCAAAGAGATAGAATCCTTCTGTTATTTAGGTTAGGTCATATTCTCCATTCCTGGAAACCAGGACCAGGAACCTCTCAGATCTCCAAATAGGATCAGGATTGACAGAAAGGAAAAAGAATGAAATGGATGTTAGGAGGCAGTCAGCAAATGCCTGCTACACTCCCCACGTGTAAAGTTTCTTACAGAATAGAACAGAGGGCATTGAACCATATCTTCTAAAACTATAATAGAAGTGTGACGCTGTGGTCAGAGATCAGGGACCTGGATGGTTTGCACAGGTGGAAGATTTCCTTAAGGCAGTGTCTGGAGTGAATGGGAATGGTTTTGAGAGTGTAATGTGCTTCATTTTGGAGACCGTATTTACCCCTGGAGGAAAGGCATCATCTTACCTGGTGTAGGATGAGTGCTGGGTTTGTTCTGGACGTCCCAGGCTGTCATCACAAGAATGCACTTGAGCTGGGTGCAGTGGCTCACGCCTGTAATCTCAGCACTTCAGGAGGCGAAGGCGGGTGGATCACTTGATGTCAGGAGTTTGAGACCAGCCTGGCCAACACAGTAAAACCCATCTCTATTAAAAATACAAAAATTAGCTGGGTATGGTGGTGCTCATCTACAGTTCCAGGTACTTTCGAGGCTGAAGCAAAATAATCGCTTGAACCTGGGAGGTTCAGTTGCAGGGAACCAGTCCGGGTGACAGAGTGAGACTGTCTCAAAACATCAAATAAAATAAAATTTAAAAATGAAAAATAAAAAAGACTACAGTATAGTGTAAATATAACCTTTATATGTTCTGGGAAACCAAAAAATTTGTAATTCACTTCATTGTGATATTCATGTTATTGCATGGTCCTGGAACCAAACCTGCAATATATGTGAGGCATGCATATATATGCATATGTACATGTATGCAATAGACATATATGTATCTGTGTAGAAGCCAGGTGCGATGGCATGCACCTGTAGTCCCAGATTTTGGGAGGCTTAGGCAGGAGGATCACTTGAGCCCAGGAGTTCAAGGCCAGCCTGGGCAACATAGTAAGACT
Organism: Cheracebus regulus; assembly: GCA_963574635.1. Classification (NCBI taxonomy): domain Eukaryota; kingdom Metazoa; phylum Chordata; class Mammalia; order Primates; family Pitheciidae; genus Cheracebus; species Cheracebus regulus. The sequence goes on along the minus strand of CAUYQU010102977.1, from coordinate 32,861 downwards.
CCCATCTGTAAAAAATATATAAAACATTGGGAGGCTGAGGCAGGAGAAACACTTGAACCAGGGAGGTGGAGACTGTGGTAAGCTGAGATTGCGCCATTGCACACCAGCCTGGGCAACAAGAGCAAAACTCCATCTTAAAAAAATACACACACACACACACACACACACACACACACACACACACACATATACATATATATATATATATATATATATATATATATATATATAAACATATGCAGAGAGAAATCCATTACAACACCAAACAGTTTAGTTAGATATTTTTCTCATGATTGCTTGGTCAATTCAGTAGAGTACTTTGATATGGTCTCAGAACATGAGGCTGATGCATCATAATGTACTTTCCTCAACTCAGTGACTGTTTCCAATCTATTAATTCTTCCCTGGTCTCTTTTTCCACCAATATCCCATGTCTTAGTGAAAAGTTTGACCCATAATGGCTGATAAAAAGCTTTCAGATGGCCGGGCACAGGGGCGCGTGCCTGTAGTCCTAGCTACTCGGGAGGCTGAGATGGGAGGATCGCTTGAGCCCAGGAGATCTGGGCTGTAGTGTGCTATGACAATCAGGTGTCCGCACTAAGTTTGGCATCAATATGGTGACCTCCCAGGAGTAGGGGACCACCAGGTTGCCTAAGGAGGGGTGAACTGGCCCAGGTTGGAAACAGAGCAGGTCAAAACTCCCGTGCTGATCAGTAGTGGGATCGTGCCTATGAATAGCCACTGCACTCCAGCCTGGGCAATATAGTGAGACCCCGTCTCTTAAAAAAAAAAAAAAGCTTTCAGATGAAGCTACTGAAGGCATCTCAAAGGTGCAAATGTATGATTTTCATACAACTTTGGGTTAGTGAAGTGAAGCTTTATTTAGTGGCTTCATGAACATCAAAGAAACAGTTTAGGAAATAGAGGTAATAGCATCAGGGGAATTAGGAATTGGTGGAGGTGGTTTGTCATTATGAAGGACATCGAAAACACCTGTGCAAGATTGTAGATGCACCTTATTATTATTTTTGTTTGTTTTGAAACAAGGTTTCACCCTGTCACCTAGGCTGGAGTGCAGTGGTGCAACCATGGCTCACTGCAGCGTCGACCTCCCAGACTCAAGTGATCCTTTCACCTCAGCCTCCAGAGTAGCTGGGACTACAGGTGCACGCCACCATACCTGGCTAATTTTTTTTTTTTGTAGAGATGAGGTCTCACTATGTCACCCAGGGTGGTCTTGAACTCCTGAGCTCAAGCAATCCTTCTGCCTCAACCTTTCAAAGTGCTGAGATTACAGGTGTGACCTACGGTGTCAGGCCTAGATGCGCCTCTCAAATCAAACAATAAAATGGGAAATATGAGCTTTTCCTTTAATGAGGACAAATGGCTTTAAAACTAGGTAATATTTACTTACCATAGTTAAAGGATAAAGAAAACGTTGAAAAACAACAACAACAACAAAAGGCTGGAGGTGGTGGTTCATGCCTATAATCCCAGTGCTTTGGGAGGCCGAGGCAGGTGGATTGCCTGAGCTCAGGAGTGCAAGAACAGCCAGGGCAACATGGTGAAACTCTGTCTCTATTAAAATACAAAAAATTAGCCAGGCGTGGTGGTGCACATCTGTGGTCCCAGCTACTTGGGATGCTTGAGGCTCAAGAATTGCTTGAACCTGGGAGGCAGACGTTGCAGTGAGCCAAGATCGTGCAATTGCACTCCAGCCTGGGCAACATACTGAGATTCTGTCTCTAAAAAATAAAATAAAATATATTTTTTTTCTAACTCCTCTGTGTAACAAGCTATTGTTCCCTATGCCACTATTTTATGATTTTTTTCTCTTACAAATAATTTAATTTTGTCTTTGAGAATATTAAAGATCCTTTACTTTTTGATTATTTCAAATGTTTTGAAACCATTCAGTTGCCTGTACAAATCACGGACAAATGCCTATCGTAAAAATTATGTTGGAAGTATATCTATTGGTTTTAAAAATTCAACAGTAAGGATCAGTAGCTGCAACACTAGAAAGACGGCGGAGCAAGAGCAAAGAAAAATCTCTTTGGTTCCAGAAAATGTCCTGAAAAAGAAGAAGGCTTATCAAGCCCTCAAAGCCACCCAGGAAAAGCAAGCTTTTGGCAAAGGAGGAGCAGAGGAAAGGAAAAGGGCGCAGGTTTAAGCGACTAGACTCATTCCTACATGATTCCTGGCGGCAGAAACGTGACAAGGTGCATCTTAAACAACTAGAAGTGAAACCTTATGCCTTGGAATTGCCAGATAAACATTCCTTGGCCTTTGTGTACACACTGAAAGGATTTATGGTGTGAGTTTACTGGTGCAGAGAACCATTGCAAGACTTTGCCTAAAGAAAGTTTTTAGCTTGTCTTTGTAAAAGTCACCCTCCAGAACCTAAAAATGCTGTGTATAGTGGAACCTTATGTGACCCAGGGATTTCCAAATCTGAAGTCCGTCTAGGAACTCATTTTGAAACGTGGACAAGCCAAGGTCAAGAATATGATCATCCCTCTGACAGACAACACAGTGACTGAGGAGCACCTGGGGAAGTTTAGTGTCATTTGCTTAGAAGACCTCAATTCATGAAATTGCCTTCCCAGGGAAGCATTTCCAGGAGATCTCATGGTTCTTGTGCCCTTTCTACCTCTCAGTGTTCCATCATGCTATGAAAAACAGAGTGGGCTTCCTCGAGGAGATGGGCATACCTGGCTATTGGGGTAAACACATCAATCAGCTCATCCACCAGTTGAACTAGACCCAGGTGCCAAACTGCAGGAAATTTATCAATGAAGTGGAAGCCTGTGTTTTTGTTTCTTTTGAGAATTTTTATCAAGTATCTTCAGAGAAGATTTCCTGCTTTATCTTCAAAACTGGAAAGGAAGGGTCAAAGCAAAGACAGTAGCTTATGTTCATGGCAAGCACCTCTCATCACAGTACAGTTCCAAGGAAAAATTCCAGCGTTTTCTACATTGGCTGCCGCCTCGTCTGAAACACGTTCCACAGAGGAAGGAGTCCTATTTTGTTGCATCTTCTATCCTAGGGTTTAATGTTGGTGAATGAGGAGCTTTAGTATTTGTACAAGGCTCCCTACGACTCCTGCAGCAGTTAACCAAGCCCAGGGACATAAGTGTATGTGGAGATTTCTGGGGCCTTGTTTAAAAAAAAAAAAAAAAAAAAAAAACTAACTTGAAAGACGCATAGGAAGAAAAGCCCTAAAATAAATGTTCACTTGTTAAAATAAAAATTCAACAGTAAGCTTTCTTAGTTTTTCCTTAAAGGTGCATTGTATCCAAACACTCTAAAGCTTAATTTTTTTATGTTAGTGCTAAGATCTTAGCAACTCAAGATTCATTATCCGAACTGGCAGAAATGAAAAGTGATTCAGATAGTTTTCCTAAATCTGGAAAGCAATGCAAGAGGGAGCTTGGTTAATTCTTTCACAGAAGGGATGTGGACTGGGGGAACTGCTTTAGGCAAAGTACAAGCATCATCAGATTTGGGTGAATCATACAGGAAAGAAGGCTTACAGATGCTTGACTGAAGACGGCATTTAAGTACAGTCCAACCACCATAGCCCAATGGAGAATTAATACATGAAGGACTCCAGACATTTAGCAAATTTGGTGGATGTTTCAAACAGTGCTCTAGTCTTGGTCCCCAGTGAACCCACACAAGAAAGAAAAAGTAACAAGTTTGGAAAGATTCAGAAACAAAAGTATGCCTTTTGTTCCTATGGATTTCTACTGGGACGAACAGTAGAAACACGGAATATGGGCAAAATTTTGTTTCCCACTTGAGGGCACTTCAGAGAGTCTACACAGGAGAGAATTCAGCCCACAGAAAGAATGTGGGGAGAGCTTCGGCAAAGAAGCCTCTAAGAAGAGTAATTGATCCATTATACATGACAGGAAAGAGTGACCAGGATATGCAGGAGTAAATGTTTCAGTGGTGTGACTCAACAAATGTTTGGAAAATTCTCTATGAACTCCAATTTTTTGTTACCAATTGTCCATTTGGATAAAAGAGGCTGCTGGGCATTCTTCCTCGAACTCTCCAGGGAAATTCAACACTGTTCCAAAAGCTGACAGAAACCCCAGGAGTTTTAGTTTTGACATTTAGTTTGATTCTAAGCCCTCTTGTCCTTCCTCTCCAGTTAAAAGATATCTGAGGTTGGGCATGGTAGCTCATGCCCGTAAACCCAGTACTTTGGGAGGCCAAGGCAGGAGGATCACTTGAGCTTAGGAGTTCAAGACCAGTCTGGGCAACAAAGCAATACCTCGTCTCTACTAAAAATAAAAAAATAATAAGCCAGGTATGGTGGCACATGCCTGTAGTCCCGGATACTCAGGAGGCTGAGGTGGGAGGATTGCTTGAGCCTGGGAGATTAAGGCTGTGGTGAGCCCCAGCCTGGGCAACAGAGTGAGACCCTTGTCTCAAGAATAAAATATATCTGAGTTCTCAAGATGAGCTTGAGGTTCTAGTCTGCTTAATGGCAGGAAGAACTCTAGGTCTGGGATAGTCCCAGCATTGTATTTAGACTAGTACAGGGAGAGGTCAGGAGACTAGACTGGGTCAATGATAGCTCTCAGAAATAACCTTGAAGCCAGGTTGCTTCAAGGCTGCTATCTGAACATGCTAAAATAAAGCATCCCTCTGGTTTCCCAGAAATCATTTGCTTGTTTATGGGGGACATATTTGTCAGAACAATAGTACTAATGTTTAAGGCTAAACCTAGGATTATGTGTCTCTCATATTTCATTTTTAAACCAAGCCTCAATACATTTTGATCTCATGGTTTAAGTAATTTGTTCTCATATCATCTGATTTCATTTTAGTAACCTGATCTCTCAAGCTACAGAAATCCCTTCTTCCACTCCCCACCCGACAAATTCCAATGTTGTTATGAGACATCATGTTATGCACAGCAGCTGGGTATAGGCTAAGCTAAGACTTTCCCCATGGAGGATGCTCACTCCGCAACAGGAACTGTCCTGCTCCTGCCACCCAACCCAAGTTTCTCCCCAGTTGTCTGTCATCCCTTAGTCTAGGAAGACAGCTACCTTACTCTCCACACTGATCTGGGCAAATTTGCTTTTGCCCTATATCTCATCTGTTTTCTGAGGTACAGCTCACTGAAGATACGACAGAGGTAGTTACCAAACCATTCTTTGAAATCCCCTGCACTCATATGAGGAACGCAATCCCTACCCGCCCCCTGCCTCATACTCCCACAGGCCACTCATCAATAAAAATGCGTTTAGTGCATGAGGCAATGCACAGGGAGACAAAGAACAAGGAAAGTAGAATAAGGCCTGAGTGGGAGGGGGGGTTGCCTTGTCTCCTTGAACTGACCTCCCATAAGATTTGTCCCAGATAGCAATGTCTTTCTTCCCCATCATCTACAGTCTTGGGAGCTCCTAAGTGGTCCCATTAGTGTTGCATTAGCTCAGCTGAGCATCCCCAGAAAGCCAGATCACTTCTGAAGGCCAAAGTCTAGGTAGAATAAAAAAGGCAAGGTTCCAGAGCTCCAGCAGAACAGCCATTCTTCAACTGCCCTCTTCTAAGCTCTATTAAGACAGGTCACATTATGCTACTAAAACACACGGCACCATCAGTGGTTTAACAGAACAAAGGTTTATTTCTTGTTCTCACAAGGTCCATTATCAGTCTAGAGACTCTTGGGAATAGCTGCCCTCCATGCAGTGGCTCAGCGTTCTGGACTGCTTTGATTTCATGGCTCCTCTCTCTGTATGTGGTTCCATGATTAAGGCAGGAAAAGAGAGCACTGGTTTCATGATTAAGGCAGGACAGCACTGGTCTTGTACCAGCAAAATAAATAAATTTAAAAAAAGCTTCAGCCAGAAGTGAGACTGTTTCTGTGCACAACTCATTGACCAAAAGTATCTCATAATCCCATCTTAGTGCAAGGAGCAGGAAAGCAAAACCATTATTTTTACTGTTTACTAGAATGCAAGTTCCATGAGGGGACGAAGTTTTGTCTTTTGGCCACTCCTGTGTCCTCAAAGTATAGGACAGTGCCTGGTGCATCATAGGCCTTCATTAAATTGAATAGTATGAATAAATGTAGTGCCAGGAAGAAAGCCACACATGATCTGGGAGAAGAAACAGAATCCTGGAGGTTTAAGGTTAAGAAGGTGCTGGGGAAGAGTTATGCAGACCACAGCTTCAGAGGTGGCTGTACTTAAGAAATAATTAGTATAGGCTAATTATTATTAGCCTATACTTCTATTGGCCAGGCGCAGTGGCTCATGCTCCCAGCACTTTGGGAGGCCGAGGTGGGTGGATCATCTGAGATCAGGAATTCGAGACCAGCATGGCCAACAGGGTGAAACCCCATATCTACCAATAATACGAAAATTAGCTGAGCGCGGTGGCACACACCTGTAATCCCAGCTACTTGGGAGGCTGAGGCAGGAGAATCGCTTGAATCTGGGAAGTGGAGGATGCAGTGAGTCGAGATGGTGCCACTGGACTCCAGCTCTGGTGACAAGAGCAAACCTCCGTCTCCAGAAAAAAAAAAAAAAAAAAGAATACTTAGTATAATTCATTTCAGAAAACAAAATAAAAGTGCTGCTGAGAGCTCCAGACCAATAGCGCAGATGGCTCCTGTGACTTACTTCATAAAGCACTGAAGCCAAGAATCAAATCAACTTAGCATCACCACAACCACAGTTGCTCAGCTCCTAAATGGGGCTGTGATAGCCACAAATGCATCTGCTTCTTTAGTGCAGTCCGTCAGCCCAACGTATCAGTAGGGAGGAGGGGAAAGGGGCAGAAACGCACACCAAATGTGCATCTACTATGGGCCAGTCTGTTTTGGATGCTTTACTTTCATCAACCCATCTAATTCCCAGAACAACCTTAAATTGAGTGTTGTCTCCACTTAAGAAAATGAAAACTTATTCCAGTCACCAATCAAAAACATAAAAGTTTTTATTTTGTTTTTGAGACAAGAGTCTCGCTGTCATCCAGGCTGGAGTGCAGTGATGCAATCTCAGCTCACTGAAACCTCCGCTTCCCAGGTTCAAGCGATTCTCCTGCTTCTCCTGTCTCAGCCTCCCGCGTACCTGGGAATACAGGCACATGCCCCATGCCTGGCTAATTTTTTGTATTTTTAGTAGAGATAGGGTTTCGCCGTGTTAGCCAGGATGGTCTCAATCTGCTGACCTCGTGATCCACCCGCCTCAGCCTCCCAAAGTCCTGGGATTACAGGCATGAGCCATCATGCCCAGCCAAGACAGGGTTTCACCATGTTGGTCAGGCTGGTCTTGAACTCCTGACCTTGTGGTCAGAGTGGTCTCAAACTCCTGACCTCGTGATCTGCCCGCCTCAGCCTCCCAAAGTGCTGGATTACAGGCATGAGACACTGTGCCTGGCCAATAGAAGTATGTTATAAGCTGGAAATAGGTATGTCATCCAGGCTGGTTGTGCAGGGATAACATAACAAATTTGTCTTGCTACTCCTGACTTTACATCTGATTGATGAAGCTAAATAACAGTCAACAGACTCTCTAAGTCCTTGTACTTCTTTGAGCCTTAACTTCCTCACTTATAAAATAAGAGGTTTGGAAGAGGTCAGTTCTTTAACCCCTTTCCTGATATACCTAAAAGCTCAAACAGAAACACACCTGAGTCACTGCTATAGTTAAACAAGCAAGTTGTAAGAAAATCCATAGGCTATACAGGACTTTTGGCAATCCATCAAATTTATCACCTGAGGCTGCTGTTAAACGCTATGCTGGAAAGAACAAAGACCGGTAGAGCTTACAGTATAGGACAAATCAACATAGATGTGGATTTGCCCATCCTCGCCCAACACTCAGCACCAGTTCCCAAATCCTTTATGTAGGGAACCGTCTCCTGCTGACTAGATGTCCAGTCTCCATGCCAAATGAGCTATGGAATTCTGCCTGCAGCAAACACACTCCAACTCCCAAACAAAGTCTCTTATTCTTAATAAGAACAAAAAAGCCAAATTAAAAAGTAAACAAACAAAACCCTGAGAAGTTGATCCTTAACTCCCACTAATTTTCTTTCAGGCCTTGGGCAAGTACTAATTTTTATAGCTGCTTTATCCTATTGACATTGCAAGGCAGGGATGTAACAAGTCTAGTTTCTTTTAATGCAGAAAATTCTTCTTTACACCTAATATATATTCCATGGCTACAAATTCCAACCTGTTTCCCATGATCCCATTAGAGATGTTTTCTATTTTCCAAACACCACCAATGAGAGGCATAGATAGTGCATTATTAGTTCATCCGGAGATTCCCTAGTGGTGAAGTTAACAAGATTTCATCACAGTAAAAACTGTAATAACAGGATCCAAGAGCAGAAGTCACCAAAAAGTTCAAGAAGGAACTCAGATGATGTTGAACTTTGTGAACAGTGTCCAATGACAAAAGAAAGAAAATCCAATTTAGTTCTTGGAACATTTTACATTATAATTTATTTCTGCCTCATGAGACTACTGCAATCAGTAAGCTTCCTACCATGAAGAAAATGGTATACAATTAAACATGCATGTTACCATTTTTTTTTTGGAAGACCATGTTGCAAACATTTCTATTGGATATGTTCAAGAATGACTGGAGAGATCAATGCAACATCAACAATGTTTACTTCTATGATCACAGAAGACTACTGATTGGCTGAAGAGGAAATCTTCATTCTTTTCTGTGAAACATATGTTTATCCCTCCACATTTTCTGATGTAAAATTTTTCAAAAAGTTTGTTATTTTGTTTTCCATAAATTTTAGTGTCAAGCTCCATTTGGTGAATATCTTCAGAACAAGGGCACTGGACAAGCTTCTCTTCACAGGTGGAGTTTCTGGTGTCTAAGAAGGCTTGACCGCCTGCTGAAGTTTCTCCTGCATATGCTACAAGTATATGGCTGCTCACCCGTGTGAGTTCTCCGGTGTTTAATAAGGTGGGAGTTCTGACTGAATTTTTTTCCACATTCATGACATGTGAAGGGCTTTTCTCCAGTATGAGTTCTTTGGTGTGTATGTAGATTTGTATTCTGACTGAAGCTTTTCCCACACCATGAACATTTATATGGCTTAATTCCTTGGTGTGTTGTTAAGTGCTTATTAAGATCTGAACTCCATCTAAACCTTTTATCACACTGTTGACATTTATAGGGTTTCTCTTCAGTGTGAATTCTTTGGTGTTTAATAAGGTCAGAGCTAACTCTGAAGGTTTTCCCACATTCCTGACATTTAAAAGGCTTCTCTTTTGCACGATCTTTCTTGTGAAGATCCATAAGTTTCAGTAGCTCTTGTTTCCAGGTTGAAAGTTTCTTTCTTTTCTTCACTGGAAAATCTTGGTGCCATTTCCCTACTCTGTGCATATCAACATGATTTTCTTTGCCTGCTGTTTTCTGGGGAACTTTCACTTTGGCCTTTTTTGATATGATGTCTGCTGGTGCTTGTATTTCTAAGTCAGAAAGAGATATAGGCTGATGATTTTCAGTGTCATTTTTGAGCTTTAACCCTGTTGGAATAAACATAATCACCCATCTGTGTCCCAGGACAAGAAAATCACAGGAATATAAAGAAAAATTCAATGATCAATTGAAAAAAAAAAAAAGGAACAGAATCTTAAAATGTTAAGCCCTTCCAAAAGTTAATATCAAGGCACATTCCTCCTCTTCCCATGGTGTATTTACCTGTGGGAGCGTCTCTGGCACTATCCTTAAACTCCGGGGATACTTGAACCCATGGCTCTTCCCCTTGCTCTAGACAGGAGATCACTTTAGGTTTGGGGAGCACAAATAATGCTGTGAAATGGACAAAATGAGGTCAAGGACAAGTAACTTAACATTGAACTGGTCCATTAATCCCAGACTATTTCAGGATGACCAAAGACATTTTACAAATCGTTACTCCAAATGGTTAAACATCCGGTATCATGTCTATACTACCCTGTACCTATAGGCAGATAGGCAAAGCAGAAACTAAGAAATAAACCTAAGATGGATCAATGAAAAGGATACAGGAAATGGGAATCCAGTACATGTTCTCCTTCTTTTTTTTTTTTTTTTTTTTTTTTGAGACAGAGTTTTGCTCTGTCACCAGGCCAGACTGCAGTGGTATCATCTCGGCTCACTGTAACCTACACCTCCCGGGTTCAAGCAATTATTCTGCCTCAGCCTCCTGAGTAGCTGGGACTACAGGTGCATGCCACCACACCCAGCTAATTTTTGTACTTTTAGTAGAGTCGGGGTTTCACTCATACTGGCCAGGATGGTCTAGATCTCTTGACCTCATGATCCACCTGCTTTGGCCTACCGAAGTGCTGGGCTTAGAGGCGTGAGCCAGTGCGCCCAGCCCACATATTCTCCCTCTTTTGCCATCAATACGCTATATCCAACCAAGAGGGAACCAAGCTCTAGAAGTTGCACGGAATATAAGCTGGTCTTAATAACTCTTTAGGACTTAGCCTGAGTAAAAGCAGGTATGGCAGAGCCAATGTGAAGGATGCTGGCTTGGGTATCATAAGCACAAATGATTGCTATTATAATTACGGTTACTTTTTATTTAGCCTTTATTCTTTTTTTTTTTTTTTGGTGCCGTGACTCGGAAGCCTTTATTCTTTAGTCACAGGCTCTGAACTAGGATAGATTTCTACCATTCCTATAGATTACTGGTTCACATGCAGGTAGAGGAAATAGACAAAAACCACTTAGTGAAATTTCTCTAACTATGGATTGCCAGGTATGAACCTCTGTCACTCATTAATTCAGTAAACATGTACCGAGTGGCTACAGTATGTGAGGCACTGCTTGAGGGCTAGGGATATAGAAGTAAAGAAGACCCCTGATTTCATGGAGCTTACATTATAGTAGAGGGATGACACAATCAATAAACAAAATAATGTTAGGGAGTGATAAATGTTTTAAAGAAAATTAAATCATGGTAAAAGAGTATTGTAAGATTCTGCTCCTGTGAAGCTATTTTGGATAAGGTTCTGCCAGGCGAGGTGGCTCACGCCTGTAATCCCAGCACTTTGGGAGGCTGAGGCGGGTGGATCACTTGAGGTCAGGAGTTCAAGATCAGCCTGGCCAACATGGTGAAACCCCATCTCTTTAAAAAACAAAAAGAAAAAAGAAAAAAAATAGATAAGGTTTTGTGGGACACCTCTTTGAGAAAGTAATACTTGAGAAGAAACCTAAAAGTGAGTTTTGCCACATGGTCGAAAAGTGCTTTCCTTTGCAAGGCAAAGGAAAAGCAGAAATGAGCCTGTTGAGTTCAAGTAACAGAAAGGTGACTAGTGTGGCTAAGGAGGACTAAGTGCACAAGGGCACCAGTAGCAAGACAGATGGGCAGAGATGTTCATAGAAACCAGACCATGGAGGGTCCTGAGGCCTTGGTAAGAAGTTTGGATTTTTTTCCAAATATTTTAAGAAGTAACCACAGGCTTCTGAAGCAAGGAAATGCAATGATCTGATTAGGTTTTCAAAAGATCAATCTGGCTTCTGTTTTCTACACAGATAACAGGCACCTGAGCTCCTCTTGCCTCAGTCCCAGGTGATTCCCAGGTGTGGGAGGACAAGAGCGGAGGCAGGGGCACCTGTTAGAAAGTTATTGACATAGACCTGCTTCAAGAGGACACTGGCTTCGATGGGGATGCTAGCAGTGCAAGGGGCTGAAAGACGGTTGGAGTCAGGATATGTCAAAGTAGAGCTAAGAAAACATGCTAATGAATTAACAGTGGGGTATGATGGCAAGATCAGGGTAAAAGATGACAGTACTTTGTTTGCCCTGAGCAACTGGATAATGGTGGTGCTCCTTACTGAGATGGGAAAAACATGGAGAAGGTTTGGGAAAAGGGAGTGAGTAGGAATCAAGATCTCCGTGTAGGATAAGGAATGAGCATGTACATTTGGAAAAAGCTCCCCAGGTAATCTGGATACACCACCTACATCCTCCCCCACACCATCTAGTTGAGAATCAACCTAGAACAATGAGACCCTCTCACAGGGGTTCATTCTGAGTAAGCTGAGAACAGATGATTCAACATCTACACAAAAAGAAGGCAGAATCTTTACCTAGAGAGATGACAGTCTCAAAGTTTTCCTGCACTACATCATTGTAGAGAGCCTTCTAAGTGTAATCCAGTAATTCCCATTCTTCCTGGGAAAAATATATAGCCACTTCTTCAAAAGTCAGCAACCTCTAAAGAAAAGAATGGACTTCAGCTCTGAACTTGCCACTGCAGAAGCAGCCTAACTGGCTATGAAGTGCATGGTAGGCCAGCCACTAAAGGAATTAACAGAACATGATTTAAGAAAACAAAAACAAAGAGAAGGCAGAAAAAAACGAGCCAAGGGATCAGCAAACAGCCTGGGAAGAATCCAGTTCCCTCTGGGCCAAGCCTAATTGTCCAGGGTAGAACCTCTGAGGCTAACATGCCTCAGGGCATGTGCTGGGTAGTGTGGGTCTTGGGCAGCAAGGAAAGGCAGATAAAGTCATGCACAGGTAGCCCTACGCTGCTGGAGAGCACAGCTCACCTGGGACTGAGGCAAGAGGAGCTCAGGTACCACTGTCCAGTCTTTAGTGTTTGTCTGCTCAGGAAAGACTAAAATCTGTTGAGCAGGCACAGCTGTGGGTGGAAAAGAGCCAGAGGACATCTCTTTCTGCTTGTGAACATCCTTAGCTCATTTCTAAAATATAGAAGATCCTGATTTTTTCTGGAAAGATAGCACACCTCTTAAAAGTGTGTATGGTAACCAAAAGTGGCCTTGTCTTTGTAAATTAGAACCAACTGTCTACCAGCCCCTAGAACCGGTTCCCCAGATGATCAACCTCAGTTTTCATAAGTAAAGTTAATAAAAGATATATTTTTTTTTTCCCCTGGCATGATAAAAATTGTTCTGAGTTCAGCAAAACACAGTACTCCGTTTGAAATGAAGTACTCAAGGACCCCAGTGTGCCAAATAAAAGAAAACAGGAGGGTAAAAATGAACTCCGCAAATTCAAGTAACAGCAAGGAGACCAGCTAAGTGGATGGTGAGGACTGAGCAAGGGCTTGAGGAGCAGATGACGGCAGGCAGGTGAGCAGGAACCAGACTGTGGAATGTCCTGGAGTCCTGGTAAGATGAAACCTTTTTTTTTCCCCTCAATGTAAGTGACCACAGGCTTTTGAATCGAGAAAATGTCATGTTCTAATGATTAGGTTTTTAAAAGATAAATCTAGCTTCTGTGTAGCAAAGACTGTGGGAGGGCACGAGAAGATGCAGGGGCACCTGTTAGAAAGCTACTAATGTAGGCTTGGTTCAAGATGACACTGGCTTACACCAGGATGCTAACAATGCAAAAAGCTGAGACATGACTGGAGTCAGGATATGTCAAAGTGGAGCCAAGAAAACATGCTAATGAATTAACAGTGGAGTATGATGGCAACATGAGGGTAAAAGATGACTGTTACTTTGTTTGCCTTGAGCAACTGGATAGTGGTTGTGCCCCTGAGATAAGGAAGACATGGAAGAGAAAGTTTGGTGGATGAGAGAAGGAAGGGATTAAGAACTTCATATAGGATAAGCAATCAGGATGTGCATTTGGAAAAAGCTCCCCAGGTGATCTGGATACACCACCTACACCCTCCCCTACACCATCTAGTTGAGAATCAACCAGCTCCTGGAACAGTGAGACCCCCGCTCACCTGGATTCATTCTCAGCAAGCCAAGAATGGAGTACTCAACTACATAAAGGGAAGGGAAAATCTTTACCTAGAGAGATGACAGTCTCATAGTTTTCCTGCATTACATCATTGTAGAGGGCCTTCTGAGTGGGATCCAATAACTCCCATTCTTCCTGGGAAAAATACATGGCCACTTCTTCAAATGTCAATAAGCTCTAAAGAAGAGAATGGACTTCAGCTCAGAACCTGTCACTGTACAGAAGCAGCCCAACCACCTGGCTATGAATGGCATGGTAGGCCAGCCATTAAAGGAATTAACAGAATACAATTTTTTTTAAATGAGAAGTCAGAAAAAAAAGGAGCCCACAGTCTGGTAGTTTTGCCCAGAGGAGAACACCCGGGGCTAACACACCTCTGAGCCCCTCCTGGCCAGCATGAATTGTGCATAGCAGAGAAAGGTAGCCCTAAACAGCTGGAAAGCACAGCTCACCTGGGACTCAGGCAAGACGTGCTCAGGTGCCACTGTCCAATCTTTGGTGTTTGTCTGCTCAGGAAAGGTTAGAATCTGTTGAGTAGGCACAGCTGTAGGGGAGGGGAAGAGCCAGAGGAAATCTCTTTTATCTATGAACATCTCAAGCTCATTTCTAAAATACTGATCCTGAATTTTTAAGTACAAATGGGACACATGTGTGGTGTGTGTGATGTGTGGCCTCTTCATAAATAAGAACCAATTATCTACCAGCCCCAAGAACCAATTCCCCAGTTAACCGTTCCCTCAGTTTTCATGACAGAAATAAAAGGAAAAACCCTTTTTTCTCTCCTATTTTTCTGAGTTAGGCAAAAATTAAAGGTATCTTAAATGAAGTACTCAGGGACTCCAGTGTATGGTAGGAGATGAAGTATTTTGTTTTTTATTATGTTTTTCCTGGTACACATTGTTTTCACATTCTGCCACTAACAGCCCATCTGATCCTAATTCCTTCTGTATTTTATGAGGATAAGGTGGCCCCTAAGCCTTCCCACTACATTTCTTTCCTTCCTCTCCACTTTTTTAAGGAACAGAGTTCACGATGTTATTACCAAGAGTACTGTGGTTTAGGTATTTCTGTTCCCTAGGCCAACCCCCACTTACATCCACAGTTGGTATTTCTACTGCTGTCTGGAAGGACATCATAGTTGCTATCAAGACTGGTTTTACAAATGCAGAGCAAGGTACTCAAAAAAGGACCATGACATTTCGGTTGAATCAGCTATTATCACAACTCCCAGAAGGAAATTATCATGAAGCTCCTTACCCCTCTTATATACAGGCTCAGTCTCTTTATGAATATTCCTGCTCAGCTGTTCTTGCAGACCCTGGTATGTATTCCATAATTCTTCATCTTGGGATACGCCTACTGGCTGGGACTCTTCTGGCTCCAGCCTGAAACTTGAGGCCTCTGCTGTTTCTCCCAAGAGCACTGCCTCCTTTCCCAGCTCAGGGACTGCAACCTAGAAGTAATTCCCAACCTTGTTACCACAGAACTTACTTTTGGTTTGCGGGGGTGGAGGCAGAGCAACAGGTGTACAGCCCACATTGTGGAAAGTATAAGACACAAAAGGAAATGAAAAAAAGGCTTAGAGATATTGGGACAACAATGTTCCACAAGTAACTATCCACAAATCTGAGAAAATTAGGGTAAAAGGAAACAAGCTGTGGTGCCTGCCAGCCCTGCAACATAGCAGCTTCTACTCCTTTGTATATGGGCCGGGTCAGGCCACTGGCAGGGTTGGGAAGGCCACTCATTCTAATGCTGCCTTGTCAGGCCTTTTCTCTTGACTTCAATCCCACAGTTGTGGTTTTCTATCTTCTAGTTTTCTCTAAAAATTAAAGAAATGAATTTAAAACTTTTCCTTTCAGCCTGATTATCCCTAGAGCCAGGGAAGGTTTTCAGAGAATGGGGACAGAATGGAGAAAAGAGGGAAGAGAGAGGCTCCAACCTACCTCCAAATGATTGTGACACCAAACATAGGTCCTGCCCTGTATTCTTCCCAGCAAACCTGAGGTCAGATGTGTCACCACCCACCAAGGGCATACCCTGGCTCCCTACTTGTCAGCAGAGCCAAGGAACAACCATTAAGGGAAGGTAGTAGAGGCTTTCATTTACTGTAGGGAGGTCATCACCCCTCAGTGCATTTCTTCTCCTTGGCCATTCTGTTGGGATTTCTTTTTCCAAATTTGTTTCCCTTTTTCCTATTTTTTCTTTTCTTTTGCAGTCTTCCCCTAGTTGTCTGACGCTTTTTTTTTTTTTTTTTTTTTTGAGACAGGGTCTCGCTCTGTCATCCAGGCTGGGATACAGTGGTGCAATCATGGCTCACTGCAGTCTCAACCTCCCTAGGCTCAGGTGATCCTCCCACCTCAGCCTCCAAAGTAGATGAAACTACAGGCACATGCAACCATGTCAGGCTAATTTTTGTATTTTTTTGTAGAGACAGAACTTCACCATGTTGCCCATGCTGGATTTTTCCTAATTTTAAAAAACATGTTCTTTTGAGACTGCGTCTTACTCTGTTGTCTACACCGGAGTGCAGTGCAGTGGTGCGATCCAGCTCACTGTAACCTCCGCCTTCTGGGTTCAAGCGATTCTCCTGCCTCAGCCTCTTAAGTAGCTGGAATTATAGGTGTACAGCACCAGACCTGGATAATTTTTGTATTTTTAGTAGAGACGGGGTTCACCATGTTTGTTAGGCTAGTCTTGAACTCCTGATCACATGATCCACCTGCCTCAGCCTCCCAAAGCACTGGGACTACAGGTATGAGCCACTGTGCCCGGCCTAAAACATTTTTTTTTAAAAGGGACAAGATCTCACTCTGTTGCCCAGGCCAGAGTACAATGTTGCAATCATAAGTCACTGCAGCCTCAAAATTCTGGGCTCAAGCAATCCTCTCACCTCAGCCTCCTGGGAAGGTGGGACAACAGGCATGAGCCGCCATGCCTGGCTTATTTTTTTTTTTTTTTCATAGCGACGAGGTCACACTATGTTGCCCAGGCTGGTCTCAAACTCCTGGGCTCAAGCGATCCTTCCACCTTAACCCCCTAAAGTATTCAAAATACGGGTGTGAGCCACTGACCCTGGCCAATTTCTCCTTGTCTTTAAATGTCCTTGTTTTCCTGTTCTCCTTCTTGTGGATCTGCCCTTTTTTTTTTTGGGAGACAGGGTCTCACTCTGTCACCCAACCTGGAGTGCAGTGGTGCCGTCTCAGCTCACTGCAACCTTGACCTCCCAGGCTCAGGTGATTTTCCTGCCTCAGCCTCCCAAGTAACTGGGACCACAGGTGTGTGCCACCATGCCTGGCTAATTTTTGTATTTTTGGTAGAGATGGGGGTTCATCATGTTGCCCAGGCTGGTCTCAAACTTCTGGGCCTCAGGGGATCTTCCTGCCTCAGCCTCTCAAAGTGCTGGGATTACAGGTGTGAGCCACCGCACCCAGTACCCTCTTTTTTTTTTTTTTTGACTGAGTCTTGCTCTGTCATCCAGACTGGAGTGCAATGGTATGATCTTGATCTTGGCTCCCTGCAAGCTCCACCTCCCAGGTTCAAGTGATTCTCCCTCCTCAGCCTCCAGAATAGCTGGGATTACAGGCACCAGTCATTATGCCTGGCTAATTAATTTATTTTTGTAGAGACGGAGTTTCACCATGTTCTCCAACCTGGTCTTGAATTCCTGACCTCAGGTGATCCACCCGCCTCAGCCTCCCAAAGTGCTAGTGCTGGGCTTACAAGTATGAGCCATTGTACCCGGCCTCCCTCTTTACTGTCTTTTATTCTGTTTCTAAGTACTCAAGTCCTGTCTCTTTGGTCAAGCCAGACTAGGCCCATCACCCTCAATTCACCCTGGCTCCAAAGAGGGCAAAAAGCAACTCTCTTTCTCTAAGGCCAGGGAAGTCTCTGCCACAGTCTATGAAACCTGGGGAGTGACTTTTCTGTAAAACTGTAGTTTCAAGTCCTACCTTAACTGTCCTAAAAAAAATCAGTGACCTAATTCATGTAATTTCTCAACTAACTGCCATCATCCCTACTATATCTGCCTTCATCCTATTCCACTGTACAGGAATCGTCCTTCTCACCCCATTCCATGTTTGACCAGATTCCCTCTGCAAGTGTTCTACCAGAGCCACAGCCTCCTCAATCCTCTGTGGATGGTGCTTCTGTATCCGAGTCTGTGTCTCCCTGGGCAGAATAGTCAGGAACTGCTCAAGCACCACCAGTTCCAATATCTGCTCTTTTGAGTGGAGCTCTGGCCTCAGCCATAAATGACATAATTCTTGAAGTTTGCTGACAGCCTCATGGGGTCCAGCTGCTTCATCATAGGTGAAGTTCCGGAAGTGCCAGCAAGAGCTCTTAGGATCAAGACTGTCCGTTTCAGGAGATGTACTCTGATGGAAGCTCTCTCTTGCAGGCCCCTTGGTCTCCCACAGAGCCCTGATCTGAGGATCCAAGTATGCAGCCACTTTCAGATCTACCTTCATCATTCTACTCTAGGAAGTTCTGTTCCTGTGAAGACACCTGACTGGTACCACTTTTGACAAATGAGATCCCGTCTAGTCTCGTACAAAAGCAGTAAAAGGATCTTCTTCCTAAAAGCACTGAGAACAGGGGAAAAAAAAGTACGTATCAATAAGAAAGTCAAGTGAACCTCATCACTTGCTGCTTATGAGGGAAAAATGAACAGAAAAGGTGTCCTGCTTTCCCTTCAAAATCAACTAGCAGGCCCTTTTTCTTTTTCTCCTTTTCTACTATTCAGCTGAAGCACAGCACAAAAAAGACAAATGCTAGTGAACAACTGTCATTTTTATAAAAAAAAAAAAAAAACAATTTAAGAAAGGTTGGTGGGTGAGAAAATTGGCACCCACTGGCAGAAAGGTGTTTTGGGATTTTCCAAGAATTTAACTGGTGTGCCTCCTATCCCATTTTCCCCATAAGGAAAGAATAGAAGAACATGAGGTTAGGAGAACATTCTTAGATTCTGTTAAATTTTAACAGATCATCTCAGTCCGTCTCCAGTAAGAGGAGTACAACTTTTATGACCCTTCATCCTCTTGTGAAGATGGAAGCCTTCAATTTACAGACACTTTAAGCCAGGTGAAGTGGCTCACACCTGTATTCCCAGCACTTTCGGAGGCCAAGGTGGAGGATCACTTGAGCCCAGGAGTTTCAGACCAGCCTGAGCAATAAAGCAAGACCCTGTCTCTATAAAAAACAAAAACAAAACAAACAAACAAAAAAAGACAGGATGATAGAGCACATCAGTAGTCCTAGTTCAGGAGGCTGAAGTGGGAGAATCGCTTGAGCCCAAGAGTTCAAGGGTGCAGTGAGCTATGATCTCATCACTGCACTCCAGCTTGGGTGTCAGAGCAAGACTTCAATGTAAAAACTAAAAATAAAGGCACCTTTAAGAACATTTCAGATTTTCCATCGTAGGAATTCAGACAAAAGAGCTGAGACAGTGAGACCAAAATACAGTAGTACCCCCTATCCAAGGGGGGTTTCCTAAAACCATGACAGCACCTAACTGCCCTATACTATTTTCCTATGTATACATAGCTATGATAAAGTTTAATTTATAAATTAGGTACAGTAAGAGATTAATAATAATTAAACACTGTAATAAGAACTATTTAAAACTGGCCAGGCGTGGTGGCTCATACCTGTAATCCTGGCACTTTGGGAGGTTGAGGTGGGTGGATCACCTGAGGTCAGGAGTTCAACAGCCTGGCCAACATGGTTAAACCTCTTTTCTACTAAAAATACTAAAATGAGCGAGATGTGGTAGTGTGGACCTGTACTCCCAGCTACTCAGGAGACTGAGGCAGGAGAATCACTTGAACCCTGGAGGCAGATGTTGTAGTGAGCTGAGATCGCACCAGGGCACTCCAGCCTGGGCAGCAAAGCGAGGCTCCATCTCAAAAAAAAAAAAAAAAAAAAAAAAAAAATTCTATTTAAAACTTCTTAACTGCTTATTTCTGGAGTTTTCAATATAGTATTTTTTGAACAGCAGACAGCAGGCAAATGAAACCTGGATAAAGTGGGGGGGGTGAGGGCTCGTACTACACAAGGAAGGTAAAAGAATTGCCTATTTTCATACACTGTCTCCCAAGTAAACGACAAGATGCTCAGCATTCGTCTTTGAAGACACATAAAGATGAGATGATTTACATGAATTTTTAAGTGTGCTTAATTGACCTGAAAAAAATTACAACATATCAAGTTGTAAAAAAAGGATACGTGGTTTACAAAATATCAAGCAGTTAAAAAAAAAATCACAAAATTTGTGTTTTGTTGCTATTTGTTTACAAAATATTAACTCCAATGGGAGTTGTTAACGAGGAAAGTGAAACCTTCTGCTGACTTTACATTTCTCCAAAGGTCATTTAGACTTCCAAATGGGGCTGAGGAGAGCCGTGAGCCTCACTTTTCCTGAGGCGAGCCAGCAGAAACGGAACTGAAATTCTGCCCAGGATGCCACCGATATTCAAAGTGGCCAGTTGCTCGCTGCCCACCCCGGCTCCGGAAGCACGGAGACACTTCCTACGTTTCTGCATCGGCAGAAGCTGCTAGCCCTGAGGTTCACCCAACCGCCTAACAGCGGAACAAGGAAAAGCCGGCGGAGGCGGGAAAGGGTCTCCAGCAGCAGCTGCAGGCACTGCCCGCCAACACTCGGATTCGCCACAGCCTATGTCTGCGACAGGCGTGCCCGCGGGTACTGGGCAAGCCGGCAGTGTCCCAGCGGGCTTCGGCCACGCCTCTGGGCTGCGGCTGCGAAAAACTGGGAGAACAGCTTCCCGAGCCCAACGGTAGCCCCGCCTCAAGCTCCAGTCGCGCGGCCCGGAAGCGCCGCGGCCGCCGTCAACGGAAAAGGGCTGCCTCCCTACGGCGTTTCAGGGGCTCCAAGGCCGAAGCCATAGGGGAAGCCGCTTCTCGGTTACCTCGGGCAGCTCGGCTTCCGTGGAGGCCGCTCCTCGCTTTCTGAGGCTCAAACACAAGCCGCCGCCCGGAAGGCCGCCGATCTGAATAGCGCAACCGCCAGCGTACCGCTGTCCTCTCCAGGTGCGGAGGCTGAGCACCAGCCGGAAGCGGAAGTGACTTTCTGAGGGCGCCCGCAGGCCCGCCCCCTGGGTGAGGCGTCTGAGCCCGGCCTGCTTGTTTGCGGGAGAAGCTGCCGCCAGCCTCGAAGAGGGGGGTTAATGCCACCGGGTCTGTAGACCCTCCGAAGCCTAGCGGGCCTTGCACCGGCTCGCCGGGTGGTTGTCGCCGTCTCGCGTCGCCGGTGGGGGAGGTGTTGCGCGGACGCGTCTGTTCTGCGTGGCTGTTGGGCGGCGTCTGGTCCCGGGAGCCTCGCCGGGTAAGGGTCGCCGCCCAGCTGCGCGGCGCCGCGCCCTTGGCCTTCCCGCGGTCTGCCCGGCAGTTCTCGAGTTGTCGCTGTGCTCGTCGCAGCCTCCTCGAGGAAGAGGCATTTTGTCCCGGTCGGGCCACTCGCTAGGTCAGAAACAACGGCCCCCGAGGGTTTTGTGCCGTTTTCTAGGTCTCGTGACACATTCCTCACAGCTATTTTTTTTCTTGTGAGGTAGGTTTGAACCTGTGAAATAGTTTTTTGTATCTCTCCTTGACAGAGAAACGGAGATCTAAAAAGTGACTTGCTGAGAGTCACGTACCTCAGCAGTGGCGCCTGCTAACTGGAAATAGCTCTCCTGTTTTCGTATTTTCTGCTTTTTCCACTCCAATATTCCTCCCTGGAAAATGAGAACCTTGTTTTCATCTTCCATCTCAGGCAACGCCTAACATAGTCACCTGGGTAAGATAGGCATTCCACACATATTTGCTGAATCATGGTTAAAAGAATCAGTGTTTTGGGTGTTCGGTGATCTATGAATTGTCCGTTTTTGTCATGTCAATCTGTACCTGTCGAGGGATTATTTAGTAAGTCCAGTATGAGTGATTTCCGAATTACCAGTTTTTGTAATGTCAGCCTATACCTGACAAGGGAATATATGTATTAAGCGTATGTGTAGCCAGTGTTACAAAGTTGAATAAGACGTCTTTGTCTTTAAGCAATCTATTGAAAGGACTGAGGCAATTTCATGAATATCAGTAACACAAGGTAAGAATAGGACATAAACGGAATGCTGTGAGAACTCCAAGAAAATCAAAGTTGATTTGGGGTTGGGGAAAATTATAAAAGATCTTGAGGGATTTTGTCCACAGCAGGGAAAGAAGATACATTCCAGGCAGAGGGAAGAGTAAGAGTCAAGACTTTAAAAGCTGGAAACATCAGAGTGTGAGATCTTTAGTATGTTTTTACTCACGGCTGCATTTAGTGGAAGAGTTTTAAAAGTTAGAAAATGAGTTTATGTGTAACTTACACAGGAATCCTTTGGGAATGAAAAGACTGCATTTAAGAAAGTAAATCCTGGAGTACCACACGAGAGTTTTTGACTGAGCTTCTTTCTATGACAGTTCATCTAAGGTAAGTTTAAGGTGAGACGGAAGATGAGAGGTCATTACCAGGCCATTATGCTATTTTTGCTTTTGGTTGGAATGGTGTACAACTCCTCTTAGGCATAGATCTTGATCCTTTTTAAATGAGAGAGAAAAACCGATTTAATAATGAGCATCTGCCTAAGTCACTTGAATATGTGTCTAAGTAGGTTCCTTTCCTTAAAATCTCAGCCAGGTCAGGACTTCATTTATTTAGAAGTATTGTTCTTAGTCTTTCAGAACCAGTGGACAGTAACACCCTCAGCATTGAGATTCTTATCACCTCGTGCAATGCTGAATATATCATTAGAATTTATTAAGTTGAATAAGTGAAGTTCTGCTAGCACTGCTAAGCAGTGCCCTTGGGTATCATTGGCAGGCCTGATTCATGATATAGGGGGTTGGTTAAAGGGAGAAGAAAGTGGAAAAGGGATTCATGGGAAGAAGAAGAGGAAGCAAGGCACAAATTGTGAATAGTGAATAAGGGCCACTGATGATTTTCATTGTGTAAGGTTTGCTGCCATAGTGGCTTATCCTTCCCTTGGAGCCCACAGATGTTACTTTAGCCTTTCCTTTTGGTTTCACCTCCCCCAGCTTGGGCACTGTTTTAGAAATGATGGCTGTGGCTGGGTGCAGTGACTCACACCTGTAATCCTAGCACTTTGGGAAGCCTATGCAGGTGGATCACTTGAGGTCAGGAGTTTAAGACTAGCCTGGCCAACATGGCAAAACCCTGTCTCTACTAAAAATACAAAAATTAGCAGGCCATGGTGGTGCACGCCTATAATCCCAGCTACTTGGGAGGCTGAGGCACAAGAATCGCTTGAATCTTGGAGGCAGAGGTTGCAGTGAGATTGTGCTACTGCACTCCAGCCTGGGTGACAGAGCAAGACCCCGTCTCAAAGAAAAAAAAAATGTACACAACTGAGAAGCATTGGAAGCAAATACATAATTCTGAGATACCCACACAACTGTCATAGTGGATTGAATATTTTGGCTGAAGTTAATGGTGCTGCTGTTGGATAGCAAATGTTTTTATTTTTCCATTTACAAGTGAGAGAGAGAGATAAACAGATTTATCTCTGAGTTACCACTTACTAATTGCCTTAATTATAGCTGCCTCATTTAGAAAGTTGCTTGATCTTAGCCTGTCATTAGCTCCACACTCTACTACCATATTCTCTTATAATCTCTGTGCTCCATAACCCATAGTTGTCATTTCTTGCAATAAGTGTTAGAGGAAAACCAGTGGTCTTACTCTTCTAGGTTCTTAGATGAGAGACTTAAGAGAATCCTGGCCGGGCACCGGTGGCTCACATTTGTAATCCCAGCACTTTGGGAGGCTGAGGTGGGCAGATCACAAGGTCAGGAGATCGAGACCATCCTGGCCAACATGGTGAAACCCCGTCTCTACTAAAAATACAAAAAAATTAGCCGGGTGTGGTGGTGGTGCATCTGTAGTCCCAGCTACTCGGGAGGCTGAGACAGGAGAATCGCTTGAACCCGGGAGGTGAAGGTTACAGTGAGCTGAGCTCACACCACTGCACTCCAGGCTGGCCACAGAACAAGACTCCATCTCAAAAAAAAGAAAAAAATAATAATTCTATGTAGTTGGAGAATGAATGGGCTAGGCTAGTCAGATTCTGCCCTAAAGAAGAGGAAGAGGCCGGGCGCGGTGGCTCACGCCTGTAATCCCAGCACTTTGGGAGGCCGAGGCGGGCGGATCACAAGGTCAAGAGATCGAGACCATCCTGGCCAACATGGTGAAACCCTGCCTCTACTAAAAATACAAAAAAATTAGCTTGGTGTGGTGGCGTGCGCCTGTAGTCCCAGCTACTTGGGAGGCTGAGGCAGGAGAATTGCTTGAACCTGGGAGGCGGAGGTTGCAGTGAGCCAAGGTCGTGCCACTGCACTCCAGACTGGTGCCTGGCGGCGGAGTGAGACTCTTGTCTCAAAAAAAAAAAAAAGCGGAAGAATAACTGAAATACCCAGTCATTTCCCTTATTTCTCTGACATTCTTTTCTTTCTTCATAGCACCTGGAATGGATAAAAGTGGCAGTTTTTATTTCTTCCCATGAGGTTCTGTATCTGGAATGAGAACCAGGAAATTAATCTAGACTAGGACATTTCTAAGGACCTGGAATTGCTTTGGGCAGCACCAGGAGGACCTGAAAAGAGTATTTGAAGGCACAGAGGGACAGAAGAGTTGGCCAGCAGAAGGATTTATGAGAAACAATTGATCAGAAACAGTAGCAGAGAAACCTTTGAGATTTCTTCTGTGGAAAAGTTGATTCTTCGTTCAAATTAAGTAAAACACTAAAGAGAAATCAAAGTCTCAAATACAAAAAGTATGTCACAATGTAAATTTAGGAAAACAAATGAAAGGACTGATCTTTAAAATTTTTAAGTGTGGTGAAATATTTATAAAACCTTTGGGCTCATCTCTAAGAATTGCTGTGATTCTGAAACTTGATAATATCTCAAATAGAGCACAGTTTCAGTGAAAAATAGCACTTGATAATAGATCAGATATTCCCAAGAAAGAAGATCTGAGAATGGAAAAGTGCCACTAACAAATAAATTATTTACATACTTATAAATTACCTTGGCAAATACAAGAGACACTCAAGTTAAAGCACAGTATTTAACAATACTATATTGAATGCAATGAAATTTGGCTTTTATTCATACATACAACAGAAATTACTAACTTTCTTCTTCACTGCAAGATTTTGTACAACTGTTCCTAAATTCCAGCTCTCCATACATCCCAATGTCAGGGTCCTTGTAGCTTGGAGCCCTTATCCAGGTAGATGAACTGCTGCCCAGTGAACACTATGTACAAAGCACTATGAGCACCATTCTCTTTTCTGGCCGTGAGGTAAAATCAGGTCTTTTTGGAAGGGGAGAAGCCACATGGCATCTCTGCTACACAAGATTTTGCTGTCACTGCCTTTTCGTCTTTCAAACTCCTTTCTTCTTAAGCATCATTTTGTTATTAAAACTTACCACACCTGCATCCTTTCTTGTGGGCACATCTTGCTCAATCCCTCCTCTCTTCATATTGTCCCTTTTCTTGTATTGAGTTAGGAAAAGTATGCAGGTATTCCTGTCATTCCTGAGTAGGGGTGCTATATCCGTCAAAAGAGAGTAGGAGCAGTAGACGCTCTGAAAAATGATCACTCATGGCTTGCAGGAGCAAGAGCCAGACAGAACTTTGGCACTGGAAGCTTTCTGAATATATAAGACCTCTACCTATAGACTAGCTCTTCAATCACGGTTTTATCTCCTTCAGTCCATTATCCTCCAAGACAGTGTCCATGCCTTCTGGGGCTTTGAGCTAAGTTTCGTTTTTAAAAACTGGATGTTTTTTTTGTTTTGTTTTGTTTTTTGCCAATTCAGTAAGGCTTTTCCGTTTGTTTTCTCCTGTTGGTTGTTCCAAGTTAAATTCAGTATGAATAAGAGAGGGAAATATACAACACTGAATTTGGAGGAGAAAATGAAGGTTCTAAGTAGAATTGAAGCTGGACGATCACTTAAAAGTGTAATGGATGAATTTGGAATCAGTAAGTCAACATTTTATGACATTAAAAAAAATAAGAAATTAATTCTGGACTTTGTACTGAAGCAGGATATGCCATTAGTAGGGGCTGAGAAGAGAAAGAGGACAACTGGAGCCAAATACGGTGATGTAGATGATGCGGTCTACATGTGGTACCAACAGAAACGCTCAGCTGGTGTTCCGGTCAGAGGTGTGGAGCTTCAGGCTGCTGCAGAGAGATTCGCACAGTGTTTTGGGAGAACAGATTTCAAAGCTAGCACTGGTTGGCTTTTTAGATTTCGAAATCGACATGCAATTGGGAACCGAAAAGTTTGTGGGGAACAAGTCCTAAGTTCAGTTTCTGAAAATGTTGAGCCATTTCGACAGAAACTGTCCATGATAATCAAAGAGGAGAAACTGTGTCTAGCTCAGCTATACAGTGGGGATGAAACTGACCTCTTTTGGAAGTCAATGCCAGAAAATTCTCAGGCAAGTAGGAAAGATATCTGCCTACCAGGGAAGAAAATAAACAAAGAAAGGTTGTCTGCCCTTTTGTGTGCAAATGCAGATGGAACTCATAAATTAAAGTCAATCATTATTGGAAAATCAAAACTGCCCAAAAGTGTGAAAGAGGACACAAGTACATTGCCTGTGATATATAAACCCAGTAGAGATGTTTGGTTCACCAGAGAATTGTTTTCAGAATGGTTTTTTCAAAATTTTGTTCCTGAGGTCCGGCATTTTCAACTTAATGTTCTAAGATTTCATGAAGAGGACGTCAGGGCATTGTTAATTTTGGACAGTTCCCCAGCTCATCCTTCCTCCGAATCACTAACCAGTGAGGATGGTCGAATAAAATGTGTGTTCTTTCCTCATAACACTTCAACCTTGATTCAACCAATGAATCAAGGTGTGATCTTGAGCTGTAAACGACTGTATAGATGGAAGCAACTTGAAGAGAGTCTTGTAATATTTGAAGAAAGTGATGATGAGCAAGAGAAAAGAGATAAAGGAGTTTCCAAAATTAAAATCTACAATATAAAAAGTGCAATTTTTAACTGGGCAAAAAGTTGGAATGAAGTAAAACAAATAACCATAGCAAATGCATGGGAAAATCTTCTCTATAAAAAGGAACTTGAATATGATTTTCAAGATTATAGAGAAATTCTGGAAAAATGTGGGGAGCTGGAAACTAAGCTAGATGATGATAGGGTGTGGTTAAATGGAGATGAAGAAAAGGGCTGTCTCCTAAAAACCAATGGTGGAATTACAAAGGGAGTTATTCAAAAAGGAGAAGAAGCTGAGAAGCAGACTGCTGAATTTAAGTTATCTGCTGTAAGAGAGAGTTTGGACTACCTTCTTGACTTTGTTGATGCCACACCTGAGTTTCAGAGATTCCATTTCACACTGAAAGAGATGCAACAAGAAATAGTCAAGAAACAGTTTCAGAGTAAAATCCATTCTAGAATTGGTAGCTTTTTGAAACCTAGGCCTCATAATATTAAGGACTCCTTCAGTGGGCCTTCAACTTCTGGTTCTAATAATTAGATTTTGTGTTTAAAGATTTCTGGGATTATATAATATGGGCCTGCTGTGAATTGTCATGTTTTAGCAACTGACATTATTTTGTATATCAATGCCCATTTATATAAAGGTTATAAAATTTATAGTTTGAAAATAATACATTTGTGTTTCTTTTTATTTAAATAAATTTTTGTTTCATAAATTCATTTTTAAAAATTTTACACAAGTATCTGAATAATGAAGTATTGTCCCAGATGGTATCTACGGTGGCATGCCTTTGAGAAAAGCATTAATTTGTAACCATAGCATATAACAAAGAAACTGCTGACTAGTTCTAGTTAGATTTAAGATAAGGTTAGATTAGGTTTTCAATTCTGTTACCGCCTATTTAGTGTTTTACTGTTAAAGTAACATGCTGATTATAGGGGATACATAAGATAAAAACCACTCAATTCTATTGACTAATGATATCCTCTCAACATTTTGGTGTATACCATATATTTTTTAAATAGGCAGATTACATTGTAAATAAAACTTTATCTCATTGTCTTAACATATTTTATGGTTTGGTATTAATAATGTTAGCATTTGTTGAGTATATAGGATTGTATATGTGTGTTAGTCTTCATAATAACACCTTCCCTTTTCTTTTTTTTGAGATGAAGTCTCGCTCTGTCACCCAGGCTGGAGTGCAGTGGTTAGATCATGGCTCAGTGCAACCTCCGCCTCCCGGGTTCAAGTGATTCTCCTGCCTCAGCTAATTTTTGTATTATTAGTAGAGATGGGTTTCACCATGTTGGCCAGGATGGTCTGGATCTCCCGACCTCATGATCCACCCACCTCAGCCTCCCAAAGTGCTCAGATTACAGGCATCAGCCACCAGGCCCAGCCTAAGGCCCTTTTCAAATACATAAGGAAACACGTTTAGAGAGGTTACATAACTTGACAAAGGTCACATAAACTAGTAAATAGCAAAGATGAGACTTAAATTGTATTTAATGCCAAAGCTCAGACTTTTAATCATGCTGCAGTATTTCTGAGAATTTCCCTCATGCCATTAAAATCTCTTCACAAACCTCACATTTAATGTTTTTTTAACATTCAACCAGGAGATGTAACATATCAGTTGAAGTACCAGGTTAAAGAGAATGAACTTTTGAAAAACTTTGATACACACTTAAATTGCTTTCATATTCCTGCCATTAGTTTGAAAGTACTTCTCCCAATGCACCAATCCCAGCATTGAATATTGTTATGCTCTTAGTTCTGCTAATTTTGTAATAGAAAGGATGGTATCTTTATGACTGTTCCTATTGGTATAATACAAAGTGTCAGGTGAGCATTTAAGTTGATATTTGCAAATAAGCCTTGTTTGGATAATTAGTTCTTACTGGCTTTTAATATTTCCTTTCTCATATATTACCTTCAAGAATCTGTTTCTGAGGTGCAGATTATGTTGCAACCATTTTCATTACTGGTTAATGTGAGTTGTAATAAAAACAAATGCCCACTTTCCATGTTCATAAATATACAAGCTATTCTTACTATTCTAAGTCAACTTCAGCATAAAATTTATTCAAGCCTCCTCCAGACACCAACTCCCTCTGGGAATTTTTTCATAATTTAAATAAATTAACTTGGGAAGAATTTACATTCCTTTTATTTTTCTCCATTCAAATTGTAAGTGCAGTTTTCTTTTAATGGAGTTCTCATATTTTTTTATTGTTCCTAGGTAGGTTTGTTGTTGCTTTAAGTGGGATCCTTTTTTATTAGTAGTTATTGCTGATATTTTCACCTTGTATATTCAGTAGTTTTTTTTGTTTTTATGTCTTAATTTTATTACCCAGAGCTTGTAGAAAAAAATGTATCAGCATTGCCACTGGGCATCCTTTCTACATCCAGTTTAGGCTTGATTTGTGCTTTCTTGGTTTATTCAGTCTGCAGCCTAGTGGAAGATGGGAGAGCTTTAACATCAAACAGCTTGAGTTAAGATTAGTCCAGAATGACTGCAAGCTGGGGTTGGGTGAGGGCGAGGGTAGTAATAATTCTTTGCTTGATGTTTTGCCTCTCTTGAACGACCTTCCAAGCCTGGGACAGGATGGATTGTGGAACTGGAGAACTGCAGTGAGGACTCTGGGCAGCTCTCTAGTTCCTTTTAGTTTGCATCTTTGCATCAAATATTATCATTCTTTTTAGTGGCAATAAATTCCTAGAGTGATCGAGAGTCAGCCTAATTTTCAAAAGTACTCATTGATTCTGGAAACTTCCTGTTAACGGTTTCACGTACTAGACAATAAGCATGTTGTTGGAGATAACGTAGAAAATGAATGAGAACAAGCCACCATGGGATGTATAAGGGCCGGAGCCAAAGTGACCATAGGAAGGGCTTTTGAGAGCACTTGGATAGCAGGGGAGGTGTCTGAGAGGACAGTGCGTGAGTTTTAAGCTGGGCTTTAAAGTTGGGGAGCAGGGGCTCAGTCTCTGCGGTGTGTGCGTCCATCTCCCGGCGAAGCTGCAAGGACCCTGGACCCTTGCCTTAGAGGCCAAGAAGAGGCCGAGCGCGGTGGCTCATGCCTGTCATCCCAGCACTTTGGGAAGCCGAGGCGGGTGGATCACTTGAGGTCAGGAGTTTGAGACCAGCCTGGCCAACACGGTGAAACCCCGTCTCTACTAAAAATACGGAATTAGCCAGGTGTGGTGTCGCATGCCTGTAATTCCAGCTACTCGGGAGGCTGAGGCAGAATTGCTTCAACCCGGGAGGCGGAGGTTGCGGTGAGCCGAGATCGCGCCACTGCACTCCAGCCTGCAACAAGAGGGAAACTCCGTCAAAAAAAAAAAAAAAAGCCAAGAAAAGCAGGAAAGATCGGTCAAGGCCAGTGTCCTTGGGGGAAATAATACGATTTTTTTTTTTTTTTTTTTTTTTTTTGAGACTGAGTTTCACTCTTGTTAGCCAGGCCAGAGTGCAATGGCGCGATCTTGGCTCTCCGCAACCTCCGCCTCCTGGGTTCAAGCAATTCTTCTGCCTCAGCCTCCTGAGTAGCTGGGACTACAGGCACGCGCCACCATGCCCAGCTAATTTTTGTATTTTTGGTAGAGACGGGGTTTCTCCATGTTGACCAGGATGGTTTTGATCTCTTGACCGCATGATCCACCCGCCTCGGCCTCCCAAAGTGCTGGGATTATAGGCGTGAGCCACCGCGCCCGGCCGACATAATACGATTTTAGGCGTGTCTGGACCCACGTAAATCCTGACGGCTCCACCTCCTGGATCCGTCTCCACTCTAACTCCTCACTGCCCTGCCCTAGTCCAGGCTTCTTCCCCGTCTGCCGCGACGACTGCTGCAGCCTCTTCAGTTTCCCTGCCTTCCTCTTCTGTCCCCTCTCCATTCTTGCCTGACCCTGTACCAGAGCGAGCAAACTCAAAAAGAGAAGCCTCGGGCTTTAGACTTTTCGTGGGCCTCCCACTGTTTTAAGAAAGGCCAACCCCTGGAGCGGCCCCGCGGAGGTCCCTTTCCCGGCGACCGCTCGCACGCATCCCAGCGCAGCTCTCCCATCGCGTCGCTCGGCCTTCCGCGCCTCCCGCTGGACCGCGAGGGCCGACAGGGGGATTTCAGTGGGTGCAGGTGCGCCACCGCCTTGAGTCTGGTAGAGGACACCCCTGCGGCGGTGCGTGCCGTACGGAGCCACCCTAGAGCGCCCGCCGGCCGGCCAGAGATCGGGGCGGGAACGCGGGAGGGGAGGGCGTGGTCGCGGGGGGGACGGATGGGAACTTGGGAGGGGGCGTGGTCGTGGCCCTAGGGGTTGGGGCACAGGTCCCGCGATGGCCGCGGGAGGAGGACCGGCCAGAGGGGAAGGGAAGGCTGAGATCGGGGGCAGGGACGCCTCCGCCTGCAAGGGCACAACCGACGCTGAGGGGAGCGGCAGCCCCGAGGCCAGGGGCGGCGGTGGGGGAAGGCTTGTGGGCCCGGCTGGGTGTGAGCTGATGCGGAGCAGGAGGCCGAGTGGCGGGGGCCGCAGAGGCGTCTGCTTTGCCCGAGCCCGAGAAAGGAGTCTGGTTCTGCAAATCACTCCTGGAGACAGGAGCTTCTCCGAGAAGCCCAGGGACTCACCCTCGTGCCGGGTGCCTGGATCCTCCTTGAAGGCCCAGGAGAGCCGAGAACTCCCTCAAGGGCAGCACTACCGCGGGAGTAGGGAACTGACCTCCCTGGACGGAATGGAGGGCGAGCAATTCTCCACGATGTCCAAAAATATACCCTGGACTTCAGAACATTCTCGCTGCCTGGAGAACTACTACTCTCCTTGGAGCAGGTTAGGGATGCTTGAAAGCCACCAGATTTCTGACGGAATCTTTAGACGTTCAAGGTGTCTCTGTAGCTGAGAGCAATAATATTAACTGGAACATCAGAATTTTTTTGTGACCTATTTTTCCTCAACCATTTTATCATTGTTGAACTTAACCTAGGTCATTCCCAGTGCCTCTTCACTGTACTGCTCAGGCAAGGTTTAGCTATTCTTATTAAAAAATGTATGAAGGGGTCGGGCGCGATGGCTCACGCCTGTAATCCAAGCACTTTGGAGGCCAAGGCAGGCGGATCACCTGAGGTCGGGAGTTCAAGACCAGCCTGACAAACATGGTGAGACCCTGTCTTTTTATTTTAAAAAAAGTTTTTTTTTTAATTAAAAAAAAAAAGTGTATGATGGGAAGGAAATATTAACCGCCCTTTCAAGAACAGAAGTCAATTTTTAATTGGGAGTGCTTGCAAGCTAGATTGAAGAGTAAAAGAAAATATTTTAAATAAATGCATTTTGCTTGAATTCATCTAGCTATTCTTGAGCTCCTGACCCCCAAAGTCTCCTAGTGCTAAGAAATTTGCTAGTTGGTTTTCCTGTAACACACATTAAGACACTTTATATGACTTAGTTGTTTCAAATGCTTGTGAAACATTTACAAAAAATTACAAGTCTTAAAGCAGTGGTGATTTTGCACATTCCAAAATTGTATCAGTTAATAATGTAACGAATCTACAGTAAATTCTTTAAAAAGTGCTGAGTCTAAAACCTCAGGTTTCACATTATGGTGTTGAGACCCGTAAGTTCTTTCATTACAGCGATCAAAACTTTTAAAGTGACCTCTGATGGATTTTTCTGAAAACAAATTCAATGCTTTTAAAAACGCTTCTTCCAGTCTGTGTCCCACCTCTGGCTTTGTCCTCATTGCTCCCCAGCCTGACCCTGCCAGGCCTTTTCACACTTCTTAGATGTGGCACTGGTTCTCGCCCACCAGCCTCCCTGCTCTCCTGTGCTACCTTTGCTAAGGATGTGTGGCTGCTGCCCAGGGTCGCTGCACATCTCCCAAGACCCCTTTGTACCCATTTGGACTTAGGGGCTAGAGGTCCATATTGTCCCAGGGTTAGTCTGTGGGTAACGCCCCACCATGGGCACTGAGAAAGGAGACTGTCCAGACCCCAGGCACAATTAGTGCCTGAAGAATATCTTAGTTTATAGTGTTATTACTCAGCTATTTCCTTTATGTAATCCTTTATATATAATCATATATTAGTTTATAGAATTAGTGCCTGAAGTATAACTTACTGCTTACATATAT